>JALPQI010030375.1:0-68800 GCA_025490895.1 Thaumatotibia leucotreta | reverse complement strand
TATGTCTGGTAACAGCAAGCCATAAAATCACTAAAAAGTCGGAGAAATTCTAATAACTACGAACAAATGGCCTAAATTGTCATCATAAAACATTTTGAATAGGTCCCGACATTTGCGAGATACACAGCAAGCCATAAAATCACTAAAAAGTCGGAGAAATTCTAATAACTACGAACAAATGGCCTAAATTGTCATCATAAAAACATTTTGAATAGGTCCCGACATTTGCGAGATACAAGCCTGGCGGAGATAAGGCTTTTTTAAGAAAGTGGTAAAAAATCTATAAGCAACCCCTAGGGGATATCGTAAAAATCCACAAAACAATCGCGCTTTTGTTGACCAGATGTTTGCATAAGATTTAAGTACACGTGCAGGCCTGTTAAGTATGTCTAATTTGGTAAAATCATTTTGTATTCGTTTATCAATTTTGGAAAAATGTCTAAATCTAATGTAATATGTGTGAGCCATGCAAATATTTAGTGTTTTTAATTTCATAGTGGCCAGTAAGTGAATTAAAGTGAGTGTGAGAATACAATATAAACGTTCCTTGTAATAGTGATGGACCCTGCGGCACGCGGCAACTAAAAATTTAGAAATGTATCCCTTTTTTTTAAAGAGTTGGTGAATTGAATGATTCGTCGGTGTACATGTGGGTAATCAATCTATTATTAGCCAGGAGGTAGATATTTAAATATCGACAGACCCCCAACAAGAATGGAAGACGGTGTTAGACAGAATGCTGGCCCACTCTGGGAGAAAAAAAAAAGGAAAAACTGTACTCTACGTACGTTGCTACTGATGATAGAGAAAACAAAACAGTATTGAAGTGTACCGTAATGGCTGTGACGAGGGTTTAGCAGTGGACTGAGGATCCATAATTATGGATAATAGTCGTATTCACGATTCAGCGATGTATCTCGGACAAGATAAGAACTATATTGACAGCTTTAAATTAAGTGTTTAATATATATTTAAGTGTGAGTAATAGTGTTATAGTGGTGTAGTAGTTGTGGTTTTAATACGGGACAGATACAGACAAACGCGCTTGTGAAAAGAGTCACGTGCCTGGAACAAACAACGACAGCAGATAGTTCATCGCACCTGAAAATACTTGCATCAAGTTGGAATACGATAAAATAATTTATCATTTATGAGATGTAACAAATAATCCTATAGCCGTTAGTCAACACTACATTCAAGAAAAGTCTCGTGGTTTGCAGCTAAAAGAAAAAACGATCAGAAGGATTATATTTACTTCACATACACATGTCATGATATGCTTCAATTTCAAGATATGCTGCATATGTCAAAAAGAAAAAAAGTACTGGAAGACCATGAAAGAAAGATGGGGTTGGGGGGCACAATGCAGTCACATATTTAGTATATATTACACATCAAGTATAGTATCTATCTTCCTCATGCTGGCTTCACGATGCCTTGTATTCGGGTCGGCTCCACCTCCTGTCACTCCTACTATCCTGACTGCGAACCCTACACTCCGTCCTATCTACTTGGTGCTCCGGTGTCTCGGGCAGGTTGTTGATGCCTGCGGTGGGGCGGCGGACGTTGGTGCTCAACGAGTAGGTGTGCTCGCGTAACCGAATTGCTTTAGTGTTTGAGGTTCAGTCGGTGTGGTGTGAAACTGACATTCACCATCGACTCGGTACCACTTATGGTGAGGCAGGACGGACATGCGAACACCTTATGCCATTTTGCACCAACACTTCCTCCCTCCCGTAGTCACCTCTTCCGAGTCCTTGCAGCAGAACTGCTGGCTGGAGTGGCCACTAGTATCAGTATCAGTATCAGTATTTTAAACTATAATATACATATACACCATTTATTTCTATTGGTCCTTAGTCCTTATCCTTATGATCCTTATCTTTACTGAGCTTTAAAGTTATACTTCTTTGTAACTTGTGCCAATTTAATCAATTTTTGGTTTTTAATAAAGGTGTTATATGAATCCAATAGAAAAAGTAATTTTGCAAATTACGCAATACGCATTATATTCATTATGGGCATCTTTATTTAACCAGTCATAGATGTTTCCCACTAGTTCTTATACTTCTGTAACCTTTTACGTGTCTTGCCCTTTTTAGCTATAAAATATAGTATTTTTGCGTACTATATATTTTTCCAACAGTATATAGTACGGAGGGCTGAAATATAGTACAATACTATATTATATAGTACGGTTGGCAACCCTAGTGTCAGCGGTGACAGTTCTGTCACGGCTTAGAGTTCAAAGAAAAATTTCAATACCGCGATGTAGAACATTTCGAGTTTTCTCTTCATACATATACTTAAACATATAACTTGTATATGTTTTCACAATCTGCATGTAAAATGCTTTAATTTGATACCCAAATCACAGTGTTTGGATCACATATTATTCTTTGTGATTTGATTGCATTTTAATGAATCTCGCTCTTCTTGTATAAGTTACACACATATAAGTTATGTACATATTCGTAATCGTTGTTTGAAGCTCTTCATTTTGATACCAAACTCGATAGGTTTCTTTCATATTTATTTTTTTTGGTTAGATAATATTGAATTTCTAGGCCGCCATATTATTTTTAACGTGACGTCACATATCCTATGTTACCCGCGACTTCACGAGGATTCTAATGATACCTTACACTATAAATAACAGTAAAGTGGCCGCAAAGATCTGCGCGTTTAAAGAAAATATGAAACATACATAGGGGCTGAACACATATACTCTCCTTTTTGGCAGTCGTGTAAAAATACAGAAGTTATCTCCTACAAAGCTAGGCGCCTTGACTATATTTTAAGCCTTGTAAGACATAGCAAGAAATTTGACCGGTGGTTGCTAAGACCGAGTGGCCGAGCGGTACAGGCATCAACCGCGAAAGCTAAGTACGTGGGTTTGATCTCCACCTCGGACTTGGTCATTTTGATCTTCTTTCTTTGTTATATGACATCTAATATTTATGTTGGTATTATTATACCGTAACTCAACTTACAAATTTAATTTCTCAAAAGTATTGAAAAGAGACTACAGTGTCGCTACGACACGTTTCAATAGCATGTCCGAATTTCATATATATAGATACTATGGCCAAGCAAACAAATATTTGTGATCCCAGGCCCCAATTTCACAACGTTGATAAGTGCTACAATTGTAAATTTACTGTTTCTCCAATCAAGGTCGTCTATAGGCTGCAGTTACCGTTTGCCATCGGAAGGGCCGTGCTTTTGTTTGCCACCAACATAAACTTTAGTGCAAGATACCTTAATAAATCAGCAGTTATTATTACTTTATTGTGAGACAAAATTACAAATTGTCACAAAAAATACGACAATTGTAGCGAAATTCCGACATAAGCCGAAACTCATTATCAAGATTTAATTAAAATTTTACTAAATTCTGCGACATTTGTCACGGGTTTCGGATAGTAAAAAGTAGTTTATTAACGATATAAAAACGTTGTTAGTAATAATTTTGAACTGAACCGTCCGCTTGTAAACGGTAGCCGTAGCCAACGGAGGCCTGTGACGTCAGGAACAGTGATATTTTCCAATTGTCACACTTGTAATTATGGTGAAATAGGCCAAAGTTGTTTACTTGTACAAATTCGGCCCGGACAACGGTGGACGTTAAGTCTCTTCAATAAGGATCAAGTTTGAACATAAAATTTCGTATGCATTTGTGCGACTTCGCAAATGGATTGTCACTGCCAAAACCATTTGACCTTTGACTTATGAAACTCGCTCTGGTAATTTCCGGGAGCAATCACTAGCATACCCTCCTCTGTAACTGGCGTTAAAAGGGCACACTGGTCGTCTCATATACACTTCATCATCATCATTATTATCAGCCTATAATACTCCACCAGTTAGTTAGTTAGTTTTACTGGGCTTTTTCCGCAACTCGACAATCATCGTGCCTTTTTCGCGTGATAGCGAGGTAGCCCTATTCCAACCATCCAAGCTCCTCCACGGAACTCAGCATATGTTTCAGGTTGCTAAATGCCTCCTTAAGTGTATGTGGAGTCCCCAAGTGCCTACTCCTGTATGCCTCTACCTGTTTACATTCTAGAAGAATATGTTTTGCTGTTTCCTCCTCTTCCATGCAGGCCCTGCACATAGGACTATCTATTTTGCCCATATTGTGCAAGTATAATAGTCCACTGCTGGACGTAGGCCTCTCCTATTAACTATGCGTATAGACGTATTAGGAGGTGAATGCCCATCGCCACGCTGGGCAAGCGGATCGGCGATCGCAGTAATGTGTCCACTATGATGACGCTGCTGCCCATCGTCAATCTTTTATAAAATAATGGTCAGTGACACTTCAATACCTTAGTCGACTCTTACAAAACCCGCTGGAGTTGGGGTAATGACAAATGTATTCTTACTGCTGTCACCACACGGCCTTATACACTTACTTGGTGCTTATATGTGGGACACAGATAGCAGGACCTTAGTAACTAGATACGAAAACAACGGAAAGGGATGTAATCCTCATAAAAAGAAACTATAGTATTTACCTGTACGTTTATTAAATAAGCAGAAAATCCACAAAATTATAACACAAATATACTAATTGTTCTTCTCTCTGACACTACTTTTAATGTTATGACATTTTTAAAGTCCATTCATCCTTAGTTGTCTTATCTAGTAAACAACTTTCTAACCTAAAAGAACACGTTTTCTGTTGTAAACTGCCATATTTGCCTATACCAAAATACCTGAGTCCGTATTTGTGCAGTCCATCCGTAGTGATTACTAAATTGCTTAATTTTTAATCAAGAAAGCAGCAGTTTACAACAGAAAACGTGTACTTTTAGGTTAGAAAGTTGTTTACTAGAAGACGACTAAGAATGAATGGATTTTATAAAGAACTACGAAAATTTTTAATTTGGAATTTGAAATAAAGTCCGAACAATTTTACCAAGGAGTCTACAACAAGATAGTTTTGCGAAGCCCTATCAGAGTGGGCAAAAAATAACTGCATTTATTTTATTTATTTGGGGCATCAACAGCAGTACATAAGCAATTTACAAAACTGAGTGTACAGTAAACAAAGCCAATAAAAGATGTCCACAAAAATACAATCAACATGAAATAACAAGATAGAGCGTGCGCATTTATACTAAATCCCATTTTTTAGAAATAACTTCAAGGGAAGAGTTGGGGTAGTGACAAATGTACTCTTATTGCCGTCACCACATGGTAAGTAGAACCCGCGCCCAGAGAATAGAATAAACTGCAGAAAAAAAAAATTCGGGTAAGTACCTACCCTACGCGTAAAGTGAGGATGTTTTTTTTTGTTATAATCCTATAGTGTGAGTATCGTTGAATAGGTAGCTCTTTAAAAAGGATAAGGGTCTCAAAAAGGGTTTTTATTTTAAGTCAATATCTTCGGAGATGATCGTTACAAAAAAAGGGCATACTTGGGTTACTATTACTGACCCTGTAACGATTTTATTCTCGTATAATTATGTAAATTTGAAACTAAATATTTCAACTCTATCTGGATGACGATTGGAGTCCGACAGCATATGTCCCACAAATATTCGTTCTACGATTTTCATCCCGTATAATTATTTTAATTTGGTCATTCGTCTGGATGACGGTTGGAGTCTGGCGGCATATGCAAATACTAGTTCTTATAGTCTTCGGCCAGATGATGATCGATCGAAGGGACTTATTTACAATCACTAACAGCCCAGGGTTGCATAGCAAAAACTCAAAGACATCGAAGAAAAGGGCCAACGTAAAACGTAGTGATTATCTTGAAAAAGGGTTCCAAAACAATCTTCAAATGAAAATGGCGGAAGTATAAACAATACGGCAACTGAAAGTAATTTTAGCGAAATTGTTAAAATTGTCACGGCGATCTTATCACAGTCAAGGGACCTAATACATGTCGATAATCGAAACGAAGGAACTATCTCTTTCACTCCAATTATTGCTCAATTGGAGTGGTAGAGAGAGATGACTGAAATTGTTGACTTTGAAAGTTTGCGGTAGACCCCGTTTTGTCAGGCCGTGACTGAATCAATTATGGCTGAAGACAGGCGTTAGGGTTGGCAAACGGCTTGAATAAATAATTTCTAAATTTAGACCATAGAGCAAGGGACGAGGAAATTAGTGTGAAAACAAGAATTAAATCCTATTGTTCTTCCGCTTTGATAATGCTTTTGTTATTTGGTAAACATAATCTTCCTTCTAGATTTGTGAGAAAATACTTCAATATAGGTAGATACTTGGTGCAAGATAAACAGGCGCTAATGAAAAATAGTCTCTTAAATTACCAAGAATATATATATACCAATGTAAGATAGTACAGAAAATATAAGCCCTACGTTTTATCTCTTCTAGCCTCCTGAGTCCTGGATAAAAAATGAGTACACTAGCATAAAAGCCGAGAGTCCTTTATAACACTATCAGCGTAAAGTCCTGGGTAAAAATCGAGTACGCTCGCATAAAAGCCGAGAGTCCTATATAACACCATCAGTGTTGAGTCCTGAACTTTCTGTCGCTTATTTTAAGGTTTAAAATGAGTCTGTCAGATTTTTGTTGGAACAAAGTTGGTTATATACTCAAAGAGGTATACTTTAAGCATAATTTATTTTACAGATTATTTGGGCGTTATAAAGGCCTCTCGGCTTTTATGTGACTAAGATTATATAATAAATGTGGCGAATATGTGTCATTTTGTATGAAATAAGGTATATCTTTGAAAAATAAAATAAAACATAAGGTATTGTCAAAATGCTATAATTATAAAACATAACAAAAATTGTAGAACCGTTCTGTTATTAAAACATTAACATCTTGCTTTTAAAATCTAATTCAATACAAAACTGTTGCAGTTAAATCAGTCTACTTCTCACATCACACTAGTGTCCTCATAAAGTAACTTTACTTAAGTATTTTAAAAACAATTGTAATAAACCGCCTGTAACATTAAATAACTAATTTAGAAATTTTAATCTACATATTTCAAGGAAAACTCATTTTAAACAAGTGTGAGAACTTAATGATGCTATGAACAAAGTCCGAGAGGGCTTTACAAAAGTCAAATTATTTTACACGTAATTGTAATTCAAACATCATATTTACAATAAAACTAGTAATTACATTATAATAAACTTGTAAAATACTCATTAAATTAATAAAAAGACAGACAAAAACAAACAGGTTTAAGCGAAAAAATAAGATTAAACTCACCTCTACCTGCGCGATGTGACATCTTGCCGGACTTTTGACATCGCACTGAACGGAATATTCTTTTTCACTGGGCAATAGCCTTTGCGAAATAGAGATAGATATATTTCTGATTGGACGACAGCCATTGATTCTCAAATTCACGCCATTATCGCCTTATTTTAAGCGCGAAACATTAAGACCTTTATAACGGACTATCGGCGTTTATGAATAACTTTAGTTTTTAGCTCTCGGTCTTTACACATGTCATGATTTTGGCCGTTATAACGGACTCTGGGACTTTATTTATAACTTTATTTTTTAGCGCTCGGCCTTTACACATGGCATCATTTTGGCCTTTATAACGGACTCAGGGACTCAGGAGGCTAGAGACACGTGAACAATTAGAGTCAGATTAAAAAAAGCGTAACTGCAGTGACGTTTGGCAACAAGTAAGCATTAAAAATTAATAGAAACTTGGTTTTTGGAAACTATAAACAGGATCACTGTAATGGTATCTGGCGTGTATTTAATTCGGGCTCGACTTTATTTCTTAAGGGAATGAAGTAGTTGTAAATATAATTGATTAGTAATAAGTAAGGTCTGAGGTAATTAGGGGAATTGATTGATAAGTCACATGGCGATTTGTAAAATTTCAGTATATTATCGCAATTGGCAAGGAAGGTGTGTTCCTACTCAATCTTTTTAAGATTGAAATACTAAACAAAATCTGTATAGTTGTTTCTTGAGAAAGAACCATAGAAAATAAAACTATGTCTTAAATTTATACAAGGCAAAGTACTTAAACACCTTCCTTTTCTGGGAACATGATTCGATATGTATTGCTAGGGCCAGGGAAACCCAGATAAAACCTGGCGAAAGCAAGTATTATTTATGCTAGGTAAAATTATTACTATTATTACATTATATTATAACATTGATTACAAATACAACCTCTTGAATGAACATTCCAAGACAAAACATTATAACACAGAGAAAAATCAAATATAATAAGAACTCACTTACGCACACACACGCATAAGAGTCTTATGTGTTAAATAGGTATCAATATTGAGTATCCGCAATATCTTAGCCGAGTCGGATATCAGTATATGGGGATTCGAACCCCGTGTTTGTAAAACAATACAATATAAAGATCTCTGACTTAAATCAATTGAACGAGGATCGAACTCGTTCAAATATTCTTAAAGTCCCAATCATAGCCTGATAATCACCAGTAATTACACAGTGGCTATAGAACAACAAACTAACTTATTCTTGACATTAGATATTCATATGTCGGGAGTCGAACCCGAAAGAATATTATAATTTATACACTAAAATACACACAAGGACAGTCAGAATAATCATCGAAAGTTTGTCATGTGTATTCGGTTATTATCATAAAAGTGGTCAAGATTAATGTAACCAATTATTTACAAAATACATTATTTTGCTAACTGGAGCAACGTGAATTAAAATGACAGAATATAACTTAGATATTTAGAATGCACATGATACAGCTGGTAACAAAATACTTAGCTGTGGATACAGGATCGGCAACCACTGATTCTAAAGTAAAGTAAACATAATTTATAAACTTAAACAAACAACACTGAGACTTTTGCAAGACTGCAGGATAGGTGTCATGCCTTCTCCCAGGCTATACTCGAAGTGTCTTTCATCCTCCAACATCTCTCTTAGGAAAATTCTTTGCAAAGTTATCTAATCACTACTTATATCTATTTCCGACTTTATTAGTATTAACATAAGGTTTCGGCTCTCGAAACAGCCCTTCGCAAGGTAGTTCCCACGGCGCAAGCGGCGGTGCGGCGGGTGGCGGTTATCGTGCCTACCCGGGTTCACTGCCAGATGTTCGGAAAGGTCGGCGAAATTCAAAAGCGCAACAGTACATGCCGTCTAAAAAAATATGCAATTAGGGTTTTAATGGGCTTGTTTCCTAAAACATTCATTGTCTTTCATAAGTGAAAAAAAATACAATGTTACTTTATTACGTTATTTATCCGAAACAAGTCACTAACTTGCAACCTTTTATCTATTAATGGTTTAGAAAGTGTGGGTGTAATTTTGGTGCTAGCTATTATTATAAGTAGGAAGACATATCCCTACAAATAATAACCGTGTGTATTATCCATGGGATATGTTGCCATTACACCCCCCTCTCTGTAGACAGTTAAAATGCAATTTTGGCTTTCTACACAACTAGGGATATCAAAAATCCTCTTCTTTAAAGTAAACATAAATCACCCCTTTTCTGAAATAATAGGTACATAGGTAGTTCAATGTATTGAACTCTAGTGTTATTTTACTTATTTCACTTACAAAATTAATACAACATTGTAATACATTTATGTACATTTGTTGAATCGATAGATTACTAGGTACTAATAATTAGACTATAGTGAACATTTAACTTATAAATGCATGCAATTGTATTGACTATACATATTATATATTCATTAGGTATATTACATATTGGTCTTATAACGCTTAGTTTATCTTTGCTGATTATATTATCTTAATCTTAATTATTTCTTAATATAGTCTTAGTAGTATAAATAACATATGAACAAATGCTATAAATGAATGCCGCTTTGATATTCTGTTCGTAATCATTACAAGTCTCTATATAATTAATCTCATATCACAAATATATGTCATGTCAATTATTGTATAGTATAAAACTAAACCTCGAGACTCATTCATTCAAATAGATTTTAATAATATACCACAATAATCACTTTCGGTACACATCCATCTTCTTTCAAAATCACCTTTACTCTGGCCAGAGATTTTTCAGTCACACATCATTTTGCATAAATGTATTATTAATTACTTGTACTTGAAAAATATAGTTGATTTCTTTCTTATCCATACGTAACTTCACCTTTTACCACTGATGATAAACATAAATTCACGCGACTTTCATAACATAGTCAGGAGGTCTTGTTTTTTCCTGATGTGATCATTTATTACAATGTGTGTTAAAACATGACAATCAGATTGAAGTTTAAATCATTTCATTGGTAACTTCTTAGACTTACAGCTGAAAAGCCGGTCTTAGCCAATCATTTAACATTTTGAGTGACTTCATAGGTTTTGATTCTTAGACACACAGCTGAAAAGCCGGTCTGAACCAATATTAAAGTAGGTATTTTTTTTTTATTCAACGTTGACTTGTCGTCTGTAACGCACAGCTTTTCAGCCGGTTTTTGGACGAATGTTTTTTTTTCAACGTTTACTAGTCGTCTGTACCGCACAGCTTTTCAGCCGGGTTTTGGACGAATGTTAAAGTGATTTGGAGTTTCAACGTTGTCTAGTCGTCTGTAACGCACAGCTTTTCAGCCGGTTTTAGACGTATGTGATTTTTTCCCAACGTTTACTAGTCGTCTGTAACGCACAGCTTTTCAGCCGGTTTTTGGACGAATGTTTTTTTTTTTTCAACGTTTACTAGTCGTCTGTACCGCACAGCTTTTCAGCCGGGTTTTGGACGTATGTGAAAGTATTTTTTTTTTTCAACGTTGTAATCGTCTGTAACGCACAGCTTTTCAGCCGGTATTTAGACGTATGTGAAAGTATTTTTTTTTTCCAACGTTGACTAATCGTCTGTAACGCACGGCTTTTGAGCCGGTTTTAGACGAAAATTAAACTTGAACCCTTTTTTTTTGTACACTGAAATTATTTTGTATATATATATATACTATCACTAGATGCCTAGTGAATACAATATAGAGTAAATATTCTATACTTGAATTACGCAGGATTCGAACCTGGATTTTACGTAACCAAACTCAATATTTATTATGTAGATCATTAGCGTTCCCTTGAGTAAAATCATCCGTATCTACATTAATACCCTGTTCTCGCCAAAGTCTCCTCATCCACCTGAGTCTATATTTTGTCTGTCGTTTTTCAACTGAAACTACCTTAATGGAACCTCTATTCAGTGCACAATTATTACCCCTGCTTTGTGAATGTCCTCTATTCTTCTTGACAACTATGCTAATTCTATCGCTGCCAATTAATCGGTTTTGACTAGTATCTTTGTCAATTTGGTCTAGACCAAAAAGAAAATCGATTGCAGATGAAATGTTTGTGTGCGTTTCACTACCTAAAGTACCTAAACAAAACCATAACTGTTGAATCTGTTTCGCAAAATGTCTCATTACTGAATCAATTAAAAGTCTTTCATCAAACGGTATTGTAAAATTACCAACTATCTCCATCTGGTTAGCAAAATATTCGAACATACATAATTTGTCACAAGGATTGTACGATCCATTTAATAGCTTAGTAAATTCAATCATCTGTTGTCGTTCACTCCAATAACGACGTTTAAAATCAGTCTCAAAATCATCTAAGGTTCACCAGTGTTTACTACTAAGTCTCATAACGTTTAAAGCTGGCTCTACCAAACATTCTACTGCGATATCTAACGCCCTTTCATATGCACCTAAGAAATTTATGTATTTACGTAACTTATGTATAAACTGCATCGGGTTAGGATCTCCCATTCCACAAAAAATAGGTTTTTCTATTGGAGGTTTAACCATAAAAATATTAGTCTTTCTACAACTGCTAGTATCATGTGTCTAAGATACATAAACTTCTGAAATTGGCTCTCCATCACACCTACTTCTACGTCTTAGGTTATTTTGTGCTGACATGCTGCTAAATAAAATTAACCCTATGCTCATTAACATATCAGCACACACTCGCATTCATTTCCGTTATCTACCTAGGTACCTAATAATGCATTAGTCATTGGTATATACCAAATAACTTAAATAGCATTTAAATTTCTAAATAAATGTCTTGGAATCCTCACTCAATAAATTATATGTTGTAAAATCCACTAAAATAATTACTAATTACACATTTAACGGTAATTAAACATACCCCTCTCAGACTGTTCGCATATGATTAATTTATAAAACATCAAATAATTATAATCATTGATTAAAACTTATAGAATTAATATTGATCAAATATACCCCTCTCAGACCATTTAAGTATAAGTACATATGGACTTTCCCTTTGTTTCAATATTAAAATAAAGTAGTGATCGTCATATTTAATTTAAAGTTTCCTACGTTGTGTTTATTTTATTTTTTGTTTAAAAGTAATTACAAGTCCTTTTCTAGTTGTGTTACATCAAAATGTATTGATAACACAAAGTCTAGATCCTGGTCACGGCACCACGTGTAATGGTATCTGGCGTGTATTTAATTCGGGCTCGACTTTATTTCTTAAGGGAATGAAGTAGTTGTAAATATAATTGATTAGTAATAAGTAAGGTCTGAGGTAATTAGGGGAATTGATTGATAAGTCACATGGCGATTTGTAAAATTTCAGTATATTATCGCAATTGGCAAGGAAGGTGTGTTCCTACTCAATCTTTTTAAGATTGAAATACTAAACAAAATCTGTATAGTTGTTTCTTGAGAAAGAACCATAGAAAATAAAACTATGTCTTAAATTTATACAAGGCAAAGTACTTAAACACCTTCCTTTTCTGGGAACATGATTCGATATGTATTGCTAGGGCCAGGGAAACCCAGATAAAACCTGGCGAAAGCAAGTATTATTTATGCTAGGTAAAATTATTACTATTATTACATTATATTATAACATTGATTACAAATACAACCTCTTGAATGAACATTCCAAGACAAAACATTATAACACAGAGAAAAATCAAATATAATAAGAACTCACTTACGCACACACACGCATAAGAGTCTTATGTGTTAAATAGGTATCAATATTGAGTATCCGCAATATCTTAGCCGAGTCGGATATCAGTATATGGGGATTCGAACCCCGTGTTTGTAAAACAATACAATATAAAGATCTCTGACTTAAATCAATTGAACGAGGATCGAACTCGTTCAAATATTCTTAAAGTCCCAATCATAGCCTGATAATCACCAGTAATTACACAGTGGCTATAGAACAACAAACTAACTTATTCTTGACATTAGATATTCATATGTCGGGAGTCGAACCCGAAAGAATATTATAATTTATACACTAAAATACACACAAGGACAGTCAGAATAATCATCGAAAGTTTGTCATGTGTATTCGGTTATTATCATAAAAGTGGTCAAGATTAATGTAACCAATTATTTACAAAATACATTATTTTGCTAACTGGAGCAACGTGAATTAAAATGACAGAATATAACTTAGATATTTAGAATGCACATGATACAGCTGGTAACAAAATACTTAGCTGTGGATACAGGATCGGCAACCACTGATTCTAAAGTAAAGTAAACATAATTTATAAACTTAAACAAACAACACTGAGACTTTTGCAAGACTGCAGGATAGGTGTCATGCCTTCTCCCAGGCTATACTCGAAGTGTCTTTCATCCTCCAACATCTCTCTTAGGAAAATTCTTTGCAAAGTTATCTAATCACTACTTATATCTATTTCCGACTTTATTAGTATTAACATAAGGTTTCGGCTCTCGAAACAGCCCTTCGCAAGGTAGTTCCCACGGCGCAAGCGGCGGTGCGGCGGGTGGCGGTTATCGTGCCTACCCGGGTTCACTGCCAGATGTTCGGAAAGGTCGGCGAAATTCAAAAGCGCAACAGTACATGCCGTCTAAAAAAATATGCAATTAGGGTTTTAATGGGCTTGTTTCCTAAAACATTCATTGTCTTTCATAAGTGAAAAAAAATACAATGTTACTTTATTACGTTATTTATCCGAAACAAGTCACTAACTTGCAACCTTTTATCTATTAATGGTTTAGAAAGTGTGGGTGTAATTTTGGTGCTAGCTATTATTATAAGTAGGAAGACATATCCCTACAAATAATAACCGTGTGTATTATCCATGGGATATGTTGCCATTACATCACATTATAAAAACACCAATTTCATTTAAATTCCTAATAACATCATACTTAATTGTCGTTACTAACCTTATTATTTTTTAATCGCACGCCAACTGGGTGTCCCTAAAAATGGAAATGCCCTAAAACCGTTTAGTTGCAGTCGAGTTTTAGGAAATTTGAAATTTTAAGGAAAGTCCTTTAAAATTAAAATGCCTCTAAGTTATCCTATTATGTGACTATATAATTTTTAAATTAATATTTAAAAAAAGGTAAACAAATATGGCTGTTTTTCCGTAACATTTGACGTCTTTGACAAATATTAATCATGAAACATGTTCGCATAATATATTTTTACGTTAAAACTAATCATCATCAGCCTATGTTAGTCCACTGCTGGACGTAGGCCTCTCCTATTAACTTTGCGTATAGACGCATTAGGAGGTACCTAAATGCCCAAAATCGCCACGCTGGGCAAGCGGATTGGCGATCGCAGTAATGTGTCCACTATGATGACTAATAAAACTAATAAATATCATTAATTTCAACAAGACAAGTATGTGAACTACAGTCTTAAGGTTTTAAATTGAGTGATTGTGTATTGAAAGTGCATTATTATGAAATAATACAAGTTTGCAGGTTTGCTTACCTGCTTTTACTTCCAACTGAAACATGGTATAGGTCGATTTGTGTAAAAAAATCCCATGATAAAATTTACAATCGTTTACCGAAATCCTTAAAAGACTGTAAAAGTGTTCGCAAATTTAAACATTCATAAATACCTAAGTGCGGCCCTGGGTGTTGCAACTCGGAAACAAAGAAATATTATTGCTGAACTGGTGAATACTGCATAGCATCTTGTTTGCCAATTTGAACTTATTATGAAGGCTATTAAGAAATGATTTCTGTTAAATATTGTTAATAATCTATTCTTTACTCGTAAGATGAATGTGTTCGACTAGTAAGCTAAGTATGTAAACATTAGTAATTCTACCCGCAGTATGCTATTGATAATTATCTAACTTTTTATAACGAAAAATATGATTTTACTGCTTATTTTATAGTTTTAAGTCTTATTACTTTGTATCTTGCGATGCTCACTGATTAAACTGTTATCATAGTTTAAGTAATATGTTCTCATTAAGTGAAATGTAATATTTCTTTTCAGAAATAAAGTTCTTTAAACACAAACAGCGTGCCACCCCTAGCTGACGTTTCGATCTAATTTGCAGTGTTTTGTCCGGACCCGATCACTCTCGATATTGATAACGGCTGCACGTTGTTGAAGAAGCTGTTTATCTCAAATTCCTTCAGCTTTATTTATTATTTATATTTAGACCAGTGGCCTATTTCATCATAATTACATATCTCACAATTGTAAAATATCTGTTACTGTCGTCACAGGCCTCCGTAGGCTCCGGCTACCGCTTACTATCGGACGGTCCATGTACTTGTTTGCCCCCAACATAAAATTATTACTAACAACGTTATTATATCGTCAATAAGCTGCTTTTTATTTTCCGAAACCCGTGACAATTGTCGCAAGGTTTAGTATAATTTTCATTAAATCTTGACATATGAGGCTTTCGCTACGTCTTGTTTTTTGTGACAATTGTAATTTTGCTTCACAAAAAGTAGTTATTTACTGCTAATTTATTAAAATTCCTGCACTACATTTTATGGTGGTGGCAAACAAACGCACGGACCTTCTGATGGTAAGCGATAACTGTAGCCGAGACGCCCTCGCTTGGAAAACAGGAAATTTACAATTGCACTTGTCAACGTGGTAAAATTGGGGCCAGAAATCGGATACATCATACATCATCAACTTATATCTCCACTGCTGGACAAAAACCTCTCCTGCGGGTGTCGTAAGAGTCGACTAAGGGATTGAAGTGTCACTGACCATTATTTGATAAAAGATCGATGATGGGCAGCAGCGTCATCATAGTGGACACATTACTGCGATCGCCAATCCGCTTGCCCAGCGTGGCGATTATGGATTTACCTCCAAATGCTTCTATACGCATAGTTAATAGGAGAGGACTTCCAGCAGTGGACTATCATAGTCCATGATAGTGATGATGATGATGATGATGACATATAGATACTTAAATACATAGACAGCCATGACCAAGGAACAAATATTACAATTGTGTGTTTAATATATTGGGTGTTTGAATTTAAATACCCGCTACTCACTTCCGGTCATAACTAACAGAACTTAAACCAACTGCACAGTTTTCAGTTACGAAATGTACACGCAATTATACGCCTTATTGCCTCGTTGGCGATCGTAAACCGGCTAACTACCCGCGAACGATGCGCGAACAGTGCACGTGTCAGTAGAGTTCAAATTAGCTTGGATATCGCTACCGTATGGCGGAGGAATTTTAATGTTTCACAGAGTAAGTATGCAGTATATTGTGATTGTCGTGGCGATTTTGAGTAAAGATAATCGCTACCCTACCTACCTGCATACATATACCCTACCTACTTGGCCGTGTGGTGACGGCAGTAATAATACATTTGTCACCACCCCAACTTCTCCTGCGGGTGTCGTAAGAGTCGACTAAGGGATTGAAGTGTCACTTACCATTATTTGATAAAAGATTGATGATGGACAGCAGCGTCATCATAGTGGACACATCACTGCGATCGCCAATCCGCTTGCCCAGCGTGGCCATTATGGGCATTTATCTCCTATAATGCGTCTATACGCATAGTTAATACGAGAGGCCTACGTATGATGATGTACCTACCTGCATAAGGTTGGGAATAATAATTGTAATGGCGTTAGAGTGAGTGTTCAGATATTTTTAAGAACCATGGGCGCTCCGTTATATCTGATGGTAACTGTACGATCGTGCGTTTTTGTTCAATTTTAGGACTTCTTAAGTGAAAATTTGCCCTAGATTAGGACGACATTCGCTGGACATGGGTTAAACTTAACGGCCCGGCCACGACATTGGTCTAAGGCGACCAGCGGCGAGCGAATCCATGAGTTGGAGCGGGATGCCGATATGGGTACGAGAAGGAGAACCATACGTTTTCCGCTAAGCCGGTCGCCTTAGACCGATGTCGTGGCCGCGGCGTGACATTTGAGGACATTTTAGGAAATGTGGTGCATCTTTCTCAGCATCATTGACTCTACCAGCCTACCAATTATTATCAATATATAATTCGAAGACGTGATCCAAAATACCCAAATGTACAGACTTTTTGAGAAATGCTCACCAATCGGCTTCAGCAACAGTGGCAGATCATAGTTGTTATCAGGGATCGGAACCGTTTTTTGAAAAACCTCGATATAGCCGAATATTCTAAAATGTTTTATGCTATTTACGTAGTTCTCGAAATCTTACGTTATTAACAATATCGTATTTTTTTATTCCATTAACCGAATAGTGAATATTATATACTGTACTTTATGTATAAACCGAAGAACGAAAAAGAACTAGATTAGAACCATTCTTTTGTATGGAGAAAATCGGTATCCAATCCCTGGTTATTATACTGTATTATTTAACCGTGAAGTTTCAGTTAGAAGTTAAATTGCTTTTGCCGAAGTCTGACTCATCCACTCGGGACTATAGTCGCATACAAAACAACAGGTGATTTGTGTCCGGTGCTCCGCGTTCCAGCGGTGAAAATCATATTTTGATTTGATATTATTTGAGTAATTTGAAATAAATATCATAATTGGAAGTTTACAATTTGAAACAGGTAACAAAAAAAAATACTGTAACGCCACCCTACCAACGACACCCTACGGTAAGCCATAAAGAGAGCCAGCTGCTCTACCGCGAACATCAAAATCCGCAAATTTCGAGTATTTGACCCTCTTACTCTAATGACGCCTTCGTTGGAGTGACAGATAAAATCCTCGAAATTTACGATTTTCGTGGTAGTAGGCCAGGTACGCTTCGCTGAAAGTTATCATAATATTTTGTTGTAACTCAAGCTTTTGATTCGCCGAGCAATATCATTCGAACAATTCAACGAGGATGGACCAATGAAAAGGTAATAGGAAGGACCGGTCTCAGGTGACAATCGGGATGTCTTATGCTTCTAAACGAAACGAAAATTGTAATCTCGAGTGTCCGTGGACTTACCTCAGAAAATACTGAAAGTCAGACACGCTTCTGGCTTTTTTTTTTTTTTTTGGACTTGGCCTTTTTAGTTAAGCCCTGCCTTAAGGGCTTGTAGACTAAACATCGTACTTGGCGCGTACCCAGCTGAGGGCTGGGCAGCGCCGAAACAAAACAAAAACTACGTACAAAAACAACCAAATATAAAACTAAACAGATAGGCATAAAAAACTAAACAGAGAAATGGAGGAACAAACAAAACGAAGTATAAAAACCTAACATAAAATTATAACAAGAAAACATAGGAAACACAACAAAACTTTAGAAAAAACGAAACAAACAAATAAAATTTGGGGGCCCGCTAGAGTCCTCCACCAGAAGCTCACTAGGGGCTAATGGTGAAGAATTCAAACGGGTCCTTCTCCCTTAAAGGAGAACCCGGGGCTGGAGGGGCCGGAGGGGCCAGAGGGGCCACTAACCTACGGGCGGTCAGCTCTCTGCTGGCTCCTGGGCGCAGCTTGCAGTGCCTCGTCAGTCCCCTTCTGTAAGGTACAAAAGGGAACTGGGGCTCGGAAATGGGAGAGAGTGCAGGGGACCTCAGAGGGGAGCAGCGTGAGGGGGATGTGAAAGGCGTTGAGGATGGAATGGTAGGATGAGGATGCAAGGGGACAGCTTTGGTGAGGGGAGAGGAAGGTGAAGGTGAAAGTATGGCATGAGTAGATGAGGGAGTAGAGGGAGGGGAGGGAGCAAGAGAGGGAGAGGGAGGGGGAGGGTCAGCACTGATCTCAATACTGGCAGGGGGAACCCTACTAACGTCAGCAGAAGCATCGGCTGCTGCTGGCGTCAGCACAGGTGTCGCCCTACCAACATTGAGATCAATGTTGACAATGCCGCGCCTGCGGTCTTTGAGCTCCTGGCGGAGCAGGCGGTCAGCTTCTTGGGCTTTAGTGATGTCGTCGTCACTGTCCAACAGCACATTTTTGGGCCTGCGCTTTGCCAAAACAGCATGTTTGGCAGGCTGGTAGTCTCCCAGTCTCCGGATGAGAGGATTCCGATGATGTTCGACAGTATCATAAAACCTTTTAGACATAAGTTTTATGAACTGCCGAACAGTCGGAATCCTCAAATCTCTATGTATGTCTAGATTTGACACATACCAGGGAGCCCTGGTAGCCTGCCTTAGATATTTGTTCTGGAAGGAACCCATTTTTTTCTTGGAAATGTGCGCAAACACAGTAGCCCCGTACGTGAACACGGGGCGAATGCACGCTTTGTAAAGGAGGAGCTTATTGCCGAGGGACATCTTTGAGCCCCACCCTACCAGGACTCGCATTCTACTGACGTAGAATGCGGCCCTATGCCTAACAATTTTTAGATGGTGGCCGAAATTTAATCTCCTATCTAAAAATACGCCTAGGTACCTGGCGACAGGTACCCAGGGTATCGGGGTATTAAAAAGTCGTATGTTGTCGTGTAGGTTTGTCATGAGGTCATAGCTATTACGCCTGGTGAAAATTATGCCTTGACTTTTCTCAGGGTTGATCTCAATTCTCCAGCGACGGCACCAATCCCCGAGAGAATCGATGGCTCCCTGGAGAATTTTGACCAGCCTAGAGGGATGCGGAGACGTTGCGTAAACCGCAGTGTCGTCCGCAAACAAGGCATAATTTACACCAGGCACTTTGGGGATGTCATTTATATAAAGAGAGAATAGGGTGGGGGAAAGAACAGAGCCCTGTGGGACACCCGCTCTCACTCGATGAGGACCGGAAAGGGTCCCTTCAACGCGGTAGCGAA
Organism: Thaumatotibia leucotreta; assembly: GCA_025490895.1. NCBI lineage: Eukaryota > Metazoa > Arthropoda > Insecta > Lepidoptera > Tortricidae > Thaumatotibia > Thaumatotibia leucotreta. Next base: position 48,858 of record JALPQI010030375.1, on the reverse strand, counting down.
AGGTTCGACAGGAAAGATAGTCCCTGATGGTATGGACTATCTGGTTTGGCACTCCAGCAGTATAAAGCTTGTATAACAAGCCATTGTGCCAAACCTTGTCGAACGCTTTCGCCACATCCAAAAAGATGGGCGCCGTGGGGATGGAGCGTTTCCATCTAGTCATCCAGTGGAGCGCGTGCTCCACAATCCTGTGAATTTGCTGAGGGCAGGAGTGCCCTCTCCTGAAACCAAACTGCTCATCGATGATAAGCTCCTCCTTGTTAATGTGCTTGATCAGCCTATTAAGCAGGGCACGCTCATAGAGCTTACCCATAGTGCGTAATAGGCTGATCGGGCGATAGCTGGTGGGGTTCCTTGCAGGCTTTCCAGGCTTGTGTATTCCGATGACGCAAGCCGATTTCCAGGCCTCTGGAAAATGGCTGTTGGACAGTGCCGCATTATAAATGACTGCCAGGAAAGTGATGATAGCTTCAGGCAAGATCTTAAAGAGTCTGTTAGGGATGCCATCGTTCCCTGGGGACTTCCTATTCTTGAGGTTTTTGATGAGTACTTTGACCTCCAGGGGGGTGACCGGTTCCTCTGGGGGGTCGCTAGTGGGAAGCCGTGAGAATTTGTCGACCTCCTCGTCGATGTACCTCACGTGATCAGGATCACAGGGCTGGGTGCTTGGCGAGCACTGCTCTTCGAGACTGGCCGCCAAGCACTCAGCCTTCTCCTCATCCGTGAAGGCCAAAGCGGGAGGGGTAGCGGGAGCGGAAGCGGAAGCAGAAGAAGGGGACCCAGGGACGGTGAGAGGAGGCATCGACACAACCGTGTCACTCCTCAAGGATCTCGCCAGGCTCCAGTAAGCCTGGTGGCCAGGCGAGATCTTCTTGAGGAATTTCCTCCACCCATCGTCCCTGAACGCCCTAATCTCGCGCCTAACGAGCTTTTGGAGCCTGTTTAATTTACTTTTGTTGCAAGGGGAGGGACACTTGTCATAGTCCTTCAGAGCTCTATTCTTTTGCCATAAGAGGTCCTTGATTTCATCAGGCAGGATCCAGCGGCGGTTATCAGCCTCCACTGGAACCCGTCTGGAGCAATCGGAAATAAGGTTTTTGAGCCCATTGGTCAGAAGATCAATGGCCTCATCAGTCTCTTTTTTGGTTGTGATGGCCGATGGGAGCTCCTTAACAATGTCAAGGTTCTCGTCCGCCAAACAGTCGCCCAGCTTCAACCAGTCAATTACTGTTTTCATTTCAGTAACACCGGCCTCAGGCGTCCCAAGCCTAAATATGACCGGTCTATGGTCCGAATCGAGTTCGTGTGCGACCTCAATATTTTGAAGTCGCAGCCGAACTCCCTTCAGCAAGGCCATATCTAGGATGTCAGGCCTGAAGTCGGTGTTACCGGGGTAGTGAGTAGGCTCCAGGGGTGCCAGGATGTCCAGAGGCTTCCCCTCCATGTAGCGGAGAAGCCTCTGCCCATTTGGCGTTGAGACTCTGGCGTTCCACTGGACGTGCTTGGAATTGAAGTCGCCAGCAATAATTACTGACGAGTCCAATCCCAACAGCACGTCCAGATCCGAGTCCAGAAGAGACTTATTCGGCGAATGGTATATGGAGATAATGGTGATGGGAGGATGGTTAGTGAAGGCGATCCTACAGGCGGTGGCCTCAACGTTTACTAAAGGAGGTAGATCCACTGCACAGCAGTGGAGGGACCTCCTGTAGTATATTGCCGTACCACCGCCTATGGAGGGCCTATCACTTCGGATGATATTGAAATTCGCGATGTTTGGGTTGCGCATGGATGGTTTGAGGAAGGTCTCCTGGACCAGAAGGACATCCAGCTGGAAGTCCCTCAGGAAACAGGAGACCTCATCCCTCTGGGACTTAAGGCCATTGGCGTTGAAGCACGCCAGACTCAGGGACCTGGGCTTCGTCCTAGCCGCAGCGTTGAACATTAGCACTATAGGCTCGAATGTTCCTGAGGAGTCTGGCGTGCTCCGCCATGACCCGAAGTTGGTCAGCAACTGTGACCGCGGCTCTAAACTCCGCAGCCATGTCACAGACCTCGTCAATATCAAATATACTGGCGAGGTCCATGACAAGGCGCAAGTCACGCTTCTGGCTTTCAAGTCATTGGCCTTTTTGAACAGCAGTGTCATTCGCTAAGGAAAACCCCTTGCTGTCAGCGCTGTGTCAGCGCTGCGGCAGTGTCGAGCCTAAAAATGGCATTAACTAATGCACTTTAAACGACACTAGCGCTCGGCGACGAATGCGGCGTGAGCTGGAACTACACTGCGTCGAGAGTTACCGCCTACAGTTCGACGACGAGCTGTTCTACGTTAGTGAATACCGTTTTCCGCAGCGCTGCGCTCGACGTCGAAGTGAAGGCTGTCTCGTCATCGAGCTCGTTGACGAACGCAGCATCGAATGTGTGAATAAGAGAATAGCATAGCAGTAGGCTTATGATGGTACCGCGTTTAATCGTTTGTCATCGTTGCCGTCACGTTCTAACATGTATGCAAGTGCGTAGCTCGATAAATGGATAAAACGGGAATAACCCACACGCTGCCGTTCGAGTAAAGCCGAGTCCGCTGCGACGTGTTTTTGTTTTTCTACCTGACATGTTATTGTAACATAAAAGGGGCGTGGCTTAAGTGTTGGTTCGAAAAACCACTCAAACATGTTTACTGCGACAAATGGAAAACATCCCCCGCTTTCGCCTGTCAAAGTCAAACTATTCTTTATTAAAGTAAGCTTATTAATAAGCATTTTCGAATCGTCTGACTCTATCAAGAGAAAAAAAAAATCTAGAACTGGTTTCCTGCGGAGAGGAGTGCGTTCATTTCGAGTTTAACCCTCGTTAGGTCGGCATCGTGTCCTATCATTTGACATGTTATCACTAACAAGGTCGACTGCAAAAAAAATACATAGTTATATCATTGTCAGTCGGAAAACAAAAGTTGTCCACTCCACAGAAATGAATATACACTAGAAGAAGCAAATGTATTTACTTCGCGTGTCCGAACAAGTAACACTCGTCCGTAGTTGAAATATCAACTGTAGTGTGACAAAATTCGAATGAAATGTAGGATTACGGTTTTTTTCACTATATACAAGAAACAGGCATTAATTTAAGTAGGTATCTATGTTTCCTGTATGTTATACCTACAACATACAGTAAACGGCTTAATAATCACATATTTGTAGAAACATGTGTTGAAAAAATCTATCAATTTACCAAATGCCACACCCAATGTTCATGACTATAACTTTGAGTGTCACAATAATTAAATTGAATCTTACTGTATTGTAGTTTTTAGGTAAACTGTCAAAAACCCAATGATAAAAAATCACGAATCAAGAATATTGATTTTTACTACTATAATCATAATACTGAAAACTGGCCAAGAGCATGTCGGGTCATGCTCAGGTTAGAGCTCCGTGGTCCTAACGGTATTCAAAACTGTTTTTTTATTCATAATAGGTAGACGCTTGACCACAAGTTCAAAATATTTTTCTTAGAAAGCTTTTATAAACTACTTTCCGAGAAGTTTTCTTTTTTACTTTTTTATCTTATTGTTCAATATTTAGAGGGAAGACACATTTTTGTTGCAATCATTTCCGAAAATTTTAACATTTTAAAAATATGATGACATAATATCAAAGAAAAAATTGGATTAATGACTGATTGATTGACATATTTTCGGCTTGAATTGCTATTGTGCTCGTTGGCTGGCTAAACTATATAAGACTATAGAATGTTCTACATAACTAATATATGGTCACCCTGCATCACTGGGCCTCCCAGAGCTCTAATTGTTGCACTAAGCTTCACTGCATCGCTCCACCAAAACACAACAGTCCTAACTTTATCTTATCTCCTTAGCACTTACACCCTCTTCATACTAAGATCTTGTCTACCAAGAATCACTTATTAGAAAAACGACGTAAGTCCTAGGATAATGCTTAGTATATATTTCGTTTTAGTATCAAGGTATGAGCGAGAATGTTTAGTAAGCTTGATTGATAAAGGTCGAAAGTGAGTTGGAATTTCAAAGGGAATAAGTCGTTTTTCTTTTAAATTTTGGATTGAAGTAACATCTGTCCGATTTGTAGTCCTGGGCCTAATTGTGATTCCGATTTCTGGGAAATGTGTTGTATTGTCGTCCAATGGAATATCGCTCCATAGTTTGAACGTTTGAATATAGATCTGTCTGAATGTCCTTAGATAGCTGGGTGGTGGTTGAGTCATTTTGAATATTTTTTAAACGTTTAAAAAAAAGAGATTCTCAATCAGACCGTTTTTTGTATACACGTTACTTGATATCTATGAGAATCGTTAACCGATTTTCAATTTATTTTATCGAATTGACTATCGCCGAGATGGTCCCTTTGGCACCAAGTCGGGGTCTGGATCTCAAAGAAATCGGTTGAAGTCGGTTTTTAATTTAGTGATTATTATAATAAGCATATGTTCGTTTGCCTCCCTTACGGCATATTATGTACCTTAGTGCATACGCATAATATATTTAAATAAACTCCTGCGTAGACTATGGGTCACTGAATTGTAACTATTAGGTTTGGTATTTTGTTTGTCTACACATACTAGGCTGATAATACACAATTCGCCTTGTTACTAACTAAAATAATTATATACATTCGAGCGGTGTACAGACCACCGAAAACCAAAGACCGAAGAAAAAACACTAAATTCACCAACGTCCGAGGCGATACTCAGCTGAAAATTTGATTTTGTTTCACAAAAAACTTGATCTGATTCCAGTGCTAAAACAACTCCACCTCGCCAATAAAAACTGCCTTTTTCGAATCTTGTCCAACTTCATAAAAATGTTCACCCACAAATAAATATCTTATCAAGTTGGCGCAGTTTTCGGGGCCCTAAACACTTATCAGTGCCCGAGGGACTCGTTACCCGTGTCGCCCGATGTGACGACGCTCCCCAATCTCCCCTATACAATGTTGTAGTATAAATATCATGGAGTATTTCAACTCGGGTTTTAACGAATTCGATTCGGAAACAAGGGCCTACTTTTATAACAAGGGCCTACTTTTATTTTAAAGACAAATGGGTCTTAATCGCGTAAACTTACGTTTAATTACTCGTATATCCTAACGTTTCGGGCATGAGTCTGCCTGCGACCACGGGTAGAACGTCATGCTCGAAACATCAGGATATAATTAAACGTAAGTTTACGCGATTAAGACCCGTTTGTCTTTAAAATATGAGTGATAATCGTGAAAGTTTAAATCAATATAAGGGCCTACTTTGTCGCTTGTTTGTATGTATGTTACCATTCGTCAATTGAAAGTAAAAAGTAACCAAACCTGCAAACTTGCATTATTTCATAATCACGCTCTTTTAGAACACCATCTTGGTTTTATTACCAATTTAAAACCTTAAACCTGAAGTTCGCATTCATTTTTGTAAAAATTATTGACATTTGGCGAACGTCATCATCTTCATCATCATCAGCCTATGTTGGTCCACTGCTGGACGTAGGTCTCTCCTATTAACTATGCGTATTAGGAGGTAAATGCCCATAATCGCCACGCTAGGCAAGTGGATTGACGATCACAGTAATGTGTCCACTATGATGACGCTGCTGCTCATCATCAATCTTGTAGAATGGTCAGTGACACTTCAATCCCTTAGTCGACTCTTACGACACCCGCAGGAGGAGTTGGGGTGGTGCCACACGGCTCGGCACGATCTGCGAACGTGTTTCATGATATATGCCGTCAAGACATGTCAAAGACGTCAAATGCCACAATCAGCCACATTATGTTTACCTCTTTTTTACTTTCAACTGAAGAATGGTGTAAGTATAAGCTTTATTGTACATAAGATAAGAAATACGAGTATACTTTAGTATACTTTAGTATACTCGTATTTTTTACAGACAAAAACTTTCGATGCAACACAGGTAAACTTATCCCTTTCAGGTATCTCTTCCAGTTTACCTTTCAGGAAATGAGAAATGGACAAGCAACGGTGAAAGACATATTAAAAGTAAACAAAATGTTCATGTTTGTCATAAGAGCGCTTAGATATTTAATTCGTATAGATACGATCGAGTCAGTCTCGTCGTTATGGGAAGCGAGAGTGATGAGTTTCTTGAGTGAGATGTTTTTTTTTTAATAAAATGCTCGCAAATAAAGAAATATCATGGGTCAAAACAAAAGCTAGTACAAATTATGTTACCGTTTCATTACATAAGGTTGTGGACCGGGCTGACCGAGGAACCTAGTTTTCACTTGTTTTATCCCAAAATTAGTACATGAATTCCTTGACTTTAGATATGTCCACAGATAAGGGGTTCAAGTGTACTTATGTACGAAATATCATTGAATATTCACAAGTGCTTTACGGGGAAGAAAAAATAGCGAGGAAACCTGCAGGCACCTGCGATTAAATTCAAGGGTGTATAGACATACACCCTTGTTGGGGACCCAACAAGTACTGGGCCAGCAATGGGACCACGCAAAATAGGCACATTTGATGTCGAGTTGCGGAAAAACTAGCCAGAAATACAACAACAACAAGGGGTTCTAGTGTCACACTAACCATTTTTTGATAGAAGATTGATCATGGGCAGCAGCATCATGATAGTGGTTACATTATTGCGATCGCCAATCCGATTACCCATCGTGGCGATCATAGTCATTTCCCTTCTAATGCGTCTATACGCATAGTTAATAGGTGAGGCCTAAATCCAGCAGTGGACTAAGATAGGATGTGTGATGAGATGTGAATGTGGAAGCACCAACATGGACGGACTTTTTATTAATAAAAACGTGTTGTAATACTGCTTAATTTACTTGTGACGCAGGTGATTGTTTCAAATACCACAATCGAAGGCATCGTTGGTTCGTTTTTTACGACTCAGCTATCAGAGGTCGGAAACAAAATCGTATGCAGGCATCAGGTATATCGGACCAGTCAGAGTGCTTATAAATATCTGAACAAGTACTATAACCCTATAACAATATTGGAGTCATCTTCATCATCATATGAACCGAAAGACGCCCACTGCTGAACATAGGCCCCAAAGGTTGCCACAAGGACCGGTCCTGCGCCACCCGCATCCAGCGGACTCCTGTGAACTTCACCAGGTCATTAGTGTACCTAGGGGGCCTGCCTACGCTGCGCATTCCGGTACGTGACCACCACTCGAGAACCTTTCCGCCCCAACGGCCATCAGTTCTACGTGCAATTTGCCCCGCTCACCGCCACATCAGCTTAGCGATTCGAAGAGCTATATCGGTTTCTTTGGTTCTGCTGCAGATAGTCTTTATACGATCTCGCACAGACTCCTAGCATAGCCCTCTCCATTGCTCTTTAGGTGACTTTGAGCCTTCGTATGTAGCCCATTACGAGCGACCACGTTTCACTACCGTAAGTCATCACAGGCAATACACACTGACCAAAGACTTTCATCAAACACTGCGGAATATTCGACGAAAAGATGTGTCGTAGTTTCCTGGGTGCTTAGCCAAGTTGCCAATCGCTAGCGCTTAAACGTCAATCGTAAGCGAAAGGAAGCTAACTGTCTTTGTCGCACTAATATGCAAGAGTGACAGAGAGGGAAAACTACGATACGCTATCAAGCGCTAGCGATTGGCAACTTGGCTAAGCATCCTGGACGCTGAACTTTGGAGTCATGTCCATTTCCGAACAATACCTAACAAACTTTTGTCCGAACTCTGGTAGTCACTAGCGTCTGAATCACAAACCCCGTTTACTCCCACCGATATGCGAATACGGACGATGCATAGAATAGTAGATTGTGTCACAAGGGATCAAAATGGTATATTTCCGGCGTGGGCGTATATTGAATCCTGAATGGAGCGACGGATTTCACAATTGAAAGTGGAATCGTCGCTCCATTCGTCGTGTTCTAAAGTGGAATCCTGAGCGTAATGAAGGATTCAAGCGTTAACGCCCAAGACGAAATAATTTTGATACCGTTTGACACATATTGCTTTTCACACTAACTACCTATGAAAGTAATAAAAGATATATCACATATTTAATATTTATGCAAATAATCGATTCTGAAGAAATTTTTATCAATTATGAACGTACTGTTTATTTTCATATTTCATTGTAATTTTTTAGACTGGCAATAGAAAGTCCTTGAACAGAAAAGTGCCACTTTGATCCTTCCCAGCAGGGAAGAAAAGGCCCGTATTCGAATAGGTGGTGTGAAAAGTAAATTACGCTAACGTTCCCGGCACTCGTGTTTTCGTGAACTGAAATAAGCGCAGCCTCGTACGTGACTTATTTACTAAGCCGTTGAACGAATTACGATAAGTTTTCTTACTTTTTTCTTTAACCTTGTTAGATTAGGATTGAGGGTTACTGGCCTGCTACCGCGAAAATTTAAATTCGTAAATTTCGAATATTTTTCTCCGTCACTCTAACGAAGGCGTCATTAGAGTGAGAGAGACAAATCCTTGAATTACGGCAATGACGGTATGGTCGATGTTTTTGCTTGATAGGCGTTGTTAGTAGAGTCGATAATCCATAATAGATATAAATAGCTATAATGAAAACAGATTTTTTCAATATCACATTATCAGAACCCGTATTGGTACCAATGGGACCATCTCGGGATTAACTTGTTCAATTGATACATTAAAAATTGGTTCACGGTTCTCGGAGATACCGGATAACACAAAAAAAAACAGTCGAATTGAAAACCTCTTTTTTGAGGTTAAGAAGATTATGAAAAATTTTTAAATTGATGAAATTATCTATCATCTTTGATGAAATTAATTATCTGTAAGTTAAGAATGCATAATACCCTATTTAGAAAATTTATTATAATGCATGCTGTGTTTACCTATAAGTGATTGTTACGCTAAGAAATGTTTAAGCTAAGCAAAATGTAACTATTGATATTAATAAGTAGTGTAAACAATTGTTGGTGAACCAAATAAATAAAATAAAAAAATAAGATCTACCTACCCGAGACCAGGGATATTTTTTTCACATTTTTGGACTGAACCACGATATTTCGTTTTTTAAAGGCAACAATTTAAGGCAAAAATCGTAAAAGTTTTCAAAGAAACGTTTGGGTGCTTTCCTAATTTATTAAAACAGTTTTCGAAATAAACTTTTTTCAAGTTTTCCCCGAGTTTCGAAGATAATCTGGACACATTGAAAAGTTTTGGGAGTTTCGGTAGTTTTCCCTTGGAGATCGCAATTCTTGAAAACATACTCATTTCTTACCGCTTTTAAAAAAAGAGGAGGTAAACAATTCGACGAAATCTTTTTTTATGTATGATCTCCTTTTACTCAAAGACGCTTGCGTCGATTTGTAAAATTCTGTTTTTGTTTGAAAGGGTATACTTTTTAGTTGGTCCCATTTTCATCGAGTCCAGATGTTATGATGGGATCCTGAAGAAATCGAGGGAACTATTGAAATATTGTAGGTGCACATGACATTTTGCATTTATTTTCCTATTTCCGTCTAGTAGTGAACGTCTCAAATTGGTGAGCTGATGATGGAAGGTATAACTCCTTAGCGATTAAGAATTAGGCATAATTCTTAAAATACATGTTTCAGATATTTTGGAAAGCTATTACCTATCATATTTGCGTCAAGTAGTTATCGTCTCATGTTGGTGAGCTGATGATCAAAAGTGAAACATCTCTTTAATGATTAGGACTTGAAAGATGATTATTTAAATATTATAGGCATGCTAAGGCCGTTACCAATAATCTTTGAAGTTTTTCGTGCCAGCTCATGATGCAATCTAGGTAATCCTTGAAAGTAATTGAGACAATTATTTAAGCACTGAAATCTTGACTCTCACGATTTCATAAAAAATGGATCTCATGGGATATCAATCTTACTTCAATCACCAACCCGCCTGCCCATCTTGGTGATTATGAGTGTTTACCTCCTAAACATAACATATGCATTGTTAAATTAGTTAATAGGAGAGGCCTACATAATTATCCAGACATTCGACTGAGATTTGCTGATGATAGAGACCTCAAGTCATTTTAGTACATAATATTTATATTACTTATTTCGATAGTAATACTTAGTACATAATTTAAGCTTATAATAATTTTATTGTTCTTACAATGTTACGATACTCAATAAACTCATATATTGATTTACAATGTTACTCTTCTCATTTCGATAGTATTAGGTATTGCATACATATTTTTGTAATATAAAACATCGCACCAACTTTTTTAAACCACAAGACTATAAACAAAGAAGACAAGTATCAGAAATCCCATTTAACCTGACAAATAGGTGTTTTCAGCCAAAACCCCGGAAATCCCCGTGGGTCCTAAAGTGTTATCGCCACCGATAAAAAGCCTCAAGAGGGGATAAAAATGCGGGAAGTGTCAGAAGCTTCATAAAAAGCAATGAGGCCGTTAGTTCCACGCGGCGCCGTGGCGCTGCTGTCGCATTCAAAGGGGCAGAACGTGGAAATTAAATAAACATTTGGGAACCAATATCCTGTAAAATGTCGTATGATTACGATAGATATTTTGCTGGTGGTAGGACTTCGGTCAGGGTCCACCCGGATAGCTACCACCGTCTTACTAACCTGCCACTAAATAGTTAGTACTGTGTTCCGGTTTGGGGGTAAGATAGCCGGTGTAATTACTGGCATAGAGGCAATTCATCTAAGTGCTCAGGGAAGGCACTAGGCAGCGCATAGGTGATTTTTTCTAAAAATCTACTTTATTATTGTAGGTACATCTAAAGTTGACCAACCTACAATATTTAATATTGTAGGTGATTTTTTAAATATTGTAGGTTGTAGGTGTTCAAAGTCAACTTTAGATGTACCTACAATAATAAAGTAGATTTTTAGAAAAAATCACCTATGCGCTGCCTAGTGCCTTAAAATACTTTTTAAATTTTAAAAAGTATTTTAACATTAATACGATTTTGAATGAATTTGTGAAGCTAGCCAGAAACTTATATCTGCTTAAATTATTCCCTCAAAGGAAAGTCAAAGGTTATGCCAGAGACAAGAGAATAATATAGAATGTCGAAGAGATAATACAGGATGTAAACTTAATACAGCGTTCCAGAAACAAGCAATATTTCCTTCCGACTGGTGCTTCTTTCACCAAAGACGAAAAGTTTCAATCAGTGTGTGTTACCAGATGACTTAAGGTGTAGAACCGTGGTCCTTCACTTTACCCACTTTCTGTCGGTAACTGTGACCACCTTAGCTCATATCATTCATAGTAGCTGTCACTCTTATTTTACAAGGGACAAAAACCGACCAAAATTTCAAAGCAAATGACTGGCCATCGGCCTCGTCATCTCAAAAACTTAGCAAGCCTCTAAGTAAGAGTACTTTTCCGTCGAATGAATTTTGTAGAGTGGGGGATAAATAGAATAGCGAATGCTAATTAGGTCTGAATGCATCTTTAAAGTATTTCCCCTAAATTTTATAAAAAAATACTTCAAACTCGTAATTTTTGTATTTTCTACGAAAAAATACACCTGACTAAAAAAATCGCTTTGTAGATCACAAAGCAATCTGAATTAGCAGTCTTTATTATGAAACTGTCTGCAGTTATACTAAATGAAGAAATGTGCAATGAGAAAAGCGAGAAATGTTTGCGTCAGAATACTGTTTAAGTTTGTTGTATTTCTTGCATTTCTATTTAATTTAAGACTTGTGACAATTCCTTGCAAGCTGCTTAAATTTTATTCACATTCTTAAATGAGGTGAATAATATCTACGTGTTATTATGACATATATTTCAGACTAAGAGAGCAAATGATTGTATTGTTCTTTTAACTGTTACCTACATAATATCTGCTGTAAATGATTTTAAGACACGTTTTAAAAAAAATAGAACGCCTATCTTGTTCTTGATAAGTAGGTACAAAAAATGATGTAAGGCTCACATTACAACATTAATTTATTATTATTGAAAAAAAGTTCTAAATTTTAAAAAATGCAATTGTCACTTGCCTCTAGGGGCTATAATGCAATCATGTGCAAAAATGAGGAGTAAGTATTTAGCGAGTATTGTAATAGACATTAGAGTATAGGTATTTTAACTCTTTTTAACCGACTTCAAAAAAAGGAGGAGGTTCTCAATTCGACTGAATTTTTTTTTTTTTTTTTTTTTGTATGTATGTTACCTGATATCTCCGAGAATAGTGAACCGATTCTGAAATTTCTTTTTGTGATCGAACGTGTATTACCCCGAGATGGTCCCATTGCCACCAAGTTGGTGTCTGATGATGGGATCCTGGAGAAATCGAGGGATCTCTTCAAATGTTATAGGTACATGTATGGCGCTTTTGGTAATTTTCATTCATTTACAAGAATTTGCATTCAGAAAGTAGGATTTGAGGAAACCAATGATGGAAACGAATCGGGAATCTTGGAGAAACCGGATGAAGTCGGTTTTTTAAATTTTTAATTTGGTGATTATTTTTATACAAAGGTCTGCAGATGTAGTACGAATATAAAGTGCTTCTTATCATTAATAGTTTATTTCCCACTTTACCCACAAACATAATATAAACTATTCCTTACAAAAACAATTAGGTACGGACCTATCTATGTAACAATTGCAACGGGTTTGATGAAATAAGTTTGGTTGTGATGTAGATAATCTCTAATATGTATTTAAACCCTTATTAGACTTACAAAAATTACTCTATTAAATCACATAAACGAACATATTTTTGTAATCGTTTCAAAACCCCTAAATAATGTAATTAAGTACCGAAATAACAATATTAAAATCCTTATACACTAACACAAGTTCCGTACAACAAACGCTAGCGTGATGTAGAAATCTCTCCACACGTAACAGTGACATCTAGCGGATCAAGTAAACACCGTAACGCGATACGCCGGGTTGACATGACAGTTACGCGACAGCCATGACAGGGGGCGGTAATAAACCTTTACCCTCGTTGCTTTTCTGACTTGATGAGGTTTTACTGTTAATTCGATTAAGGGTAGAAAGCTGGCGTTTTATACACGCTTAACAGCGGGGCCATTAAATATTTATTACAATTGCTTATCAAATGTATTTTGTATCCTTATTTATTGTAGATAAATAATCAAACTAAGGTCTTCTATTTATATAATGACACTTTAGTATAGGAATAATCATAACCCGGCAACAAATTATGTTCATAATACAAAGTTAGCCTCCGTAGCCCAGTTGGTAGTCAGGTAGTCACCCTCCCTACAAAGCTGGAGGTTTCGAGTTCGAACCCCGGCGAGGGCATTATTTGTGTATTTATTTATCACAAATACTTATTTGTTCCTTGGTCATGGCTTGAATAACATGCAATTCAAGTATTAATTGGTTGTTATTTATCTATTATATTACATATCGTCGCTTGGTACCCACACATCACAAGCCTTAATTGAGCTTACCGTGGGACTAGTTTGATTTGTGTAAGAAATCCCAAGACCATTTACTTTACAAAAAATATGTTAGTAAATAATTATAATATAATTCTTGTTCAGGTCTTTTTTAGGTTACATTCACTGACATATCTATATTATAGATTACATTAGGTTACATTCACTGACATATCTATATTATAGATATACCTAAAAAAACCTGTAAAATATCACTATCTTATTCCAGCTAATAACTTCATATTCGAAACTTACGTCAGAATCTTACGAGGACAATTCAGGCCTTAAAAGACCGTTTGTCCGTACTAAACAGTTCAAAAGTTATTTTACCGTAAATTGGAGCTATTTTCGTATCAAATATCATTACGAGTGACAGCGCTTCACAAAAGCATTTGCCACACCCGTCTGTCAGATTATGTCAAAATGGCGGTTTAGAATCGCAGTCGGCCATATTTAGAGTAAGCTTCTACTGCTTGATATTTCTATTTCTGGAATACCTGGCGAAGTAAATCTATTTGGCTTGATTAATGTAGATATACATTTCTCTACGAACTTAAGGATTTCTCTACGATATATTTGTGTTACAAAATAAGTCTGCAAGTGTGTAATTTATGGTCTATCAAAAATATATTAAGTTTAGAAACATTACAACTCACTTTCGAGACGGAAAGATTACATACGCAATCAAAGTTTGTTTTATATGCTTAATAATATATCCCATTACAGTTAAAATCCGTATTAAGATGCATTCAGACCAAACGAGCATTCGGTATTCCCTCCCCCCACTCTACGAAATCCGATCGCTACACAAAACGTGATTCGTTGATTTCGTAGAGCAGGGGATAGAATAGCGAGTGCTCGTTTGGTCTGAATAAATAAATAAATAAATATCTTGGGACATCTTACACAAATCGACTTAGTCCCACGGTAAGCTCAATTAAGGCTTGTGATGTGGGTACCAAGCGACGATATATATAATAGATAGATACATATAAATACTTAAATACATAGACAGCCATGACCAAGGAACAAATATTTGTGATAAATAAATACACAAATAATGCCCTCGCCGGGATTCGAACCCGGAACCTCCAGATTCGTAGGCAGGGTCACTACCAACTAGGCTACGAAGGCTGAATGCACCTTAATAAGAATGTCGTACCATATGTCAGTACAATCAGGGGCCTATTTCTCGAAAGCTTGTAACTTGTAATACAAGCAAAAGTCCTTATCTTATTAATAGTGTTAAAAAGAGACTTCCGCTTGTAATACAAGTTACAAGCTTTTGAGAAACGGGCCTCTTGGCAAGTGCTACAAATGTAAATTTACTGTTTCTCCAATCTAAACTAGAAACTAGCTGTATCTGTATACAGCTTACCATCGGAAGGGCCGTGCGTTTGTTTGTCACCAACATAAAATGTAGTTCAGGAACTTTAATAAATCAGCAGTAAATAACTAGTTTCCAGCGGCGAAGCATAATTACAATTGTCACAAAAAACATGACAATTGTGGCGAAATTCCGACATAAGTCGAACCTCGTGTCAAGATTTAATGAAAATTGTACTAAACTTTGCGACAATTTGTCACGGGTTTCGGAAAAAAGTAGTTTATTAATAAGCTTACTTGAATAAAGATTAGTTTGATATAATAACGTTGTTAGTAATAATTTTATGTTAGTGGCAAACAAGCACATGGACCGTCCGATAGTAAGCGATAGCCGTAGCCCATGGATGCTGTGACATCAGTAACAGTAATATTTTTACAATTGTCGCGCTTGAAATTATGGTAAAAAGGCCACAGGTGGTGTTTTTTTTACGCTGTTAGTTAATTTCTTGTCATGTCGAAACTTTGGAGGGCCAACTGGCCTACTACCGCGTAAAACAAAATTCGTACATTTCGAGGATTTGTCTCTGTCACTCAAACGAAGGCGTCATTAGAGTGAGAAAGACAATCCTCGAAATTTACGAATTTCGATTATCGCGGTAGGGCCGACTGCAAGACGTTGAACTTTGTAAGAGGATCCTTTCGATACGTATTATTTTTGGCACTTGTGTACAGGGATCGGATACCGGTTTTTTCTTCATACTAAAGAAAAGAGTATAAAACAATTTAAAATTTCGGGGTTTTCCTAAAAACTGGTTCGATCCCTAGTCCGTACTATGTCTTAGAACCTTAGAAGTAGCTAAACTCCTTTGTGTTATTCAAACAAATGTAAATGTGGCACGAACACTCAAAACAAAGTAAGCACAAGTATACCCTACTCCGTTGTAATAAGGGAGGTTTTGTGTACATATTTTTGAGGGTAGACAGTGCTGGAGGCTAGTGTATAAAAGCTTAAGATCTCAGGCGTTGGATTGTACCGAAATAGCGCTCACATGAGTTGGACATTCGGGTGCAAAACTGTTGGTATTTTACAAACTTTTTTATTTTTCGTGTGATTTTTGAATTATGAGTAACGTGAGAGTGAGACTCGATATTTAAATATTTAGCAAATACATGTCGAGAAATGCGTGGGTAAAACATGACGTCATCACAGTGGACATATTACTGAGATCGCCAATCCGCTTGCCCAGCGTGGCGATTATGGGCATTTTCCTCCTAATGCTGCTATACGCATAGTTAATAGGAGAGCCCTACGTCCAGCAGTGAACTATCATAGGCTGATGATGTGAAAACATGACGAACGTTTTGAAAGAGGATAGTGGAGCAAATGAAATCCACTCCGAGTGCCTAAAGAAGAAACTTTGAAATAAATTGTATGTTTAAATTTAAATTAGGTACATATGTATCTATTTGTCTGTTACATATCATTTATATATATGATGTGTATTTGTATATTTAATTCCCTTGTTGTTTTTTTTCTTATATTAATATTTTATAAAATTAATATACTTAACATTAAAATACAATACAGCATACGTATCCAAAGACCGAAAACCTGGCGACTTCCTCGCACAACGCATACAGTGAAGAAATGCCACCAGCATCCTCGGTACAATGCCACAAGGGCCAATCTTAGATATAGGTTAGGTTAGTTAGATTTAATTCATGTTTATAAATTGCACAAATGTGAAAAGATTGTTAAAAAAAAAAGTTTTGTTAAAAAAATGTCTGCATAAAAAACCTTTTTTGGGTCAAAATTCTTTTCGTTGTTTTATTTTGTGTGGGCAGTACTACAGTCTCTCCAACGGTGCCAAGTCGACTACCGCTATATCGAGGTGTTGAAGTGTTTATACGAGAGCGCCACAATGTCAGTCCGACTCCAAGACCAGAGCTCGAAGCCTATTCTGCTGCAGCGGGGAGTTAGGCAAGGAGATGTCATCTCCCCTAAGCTGTTTACCGCTGCACTGGAGGATGTCTTTAAGACTCTGGACTGGAGAAGGCTGGGTATCAACATAAACGGCGAGTACCTCACTCACCTTCGATTCGCTGACGATATAGTAGTCTTGGCTGAGACCTTGGAGGACTTAAGTACTATGCTCGTTGACCTCAGTAAAGCCTCCGAGCGAGTTGGTCTTAGGATGAACATGGATAAGACGAAAATCATGTCGAATTCCCATGTAGCACCAACTCCCATAATAATCGGAGACTTTACACTCGAAGTTGTAGACGAATATATATACCTAGGGCAAACTATTCAGTTAGGTAGGTCCAACTTCGAGAAAGAGGTCAATCGTCGAATCCGACTCGGTTGGGCAGCGTTCGGGAAGCTACGACACATATTTTCGTCCAATATTCCGCAGTGTTTGAAGACGAAAGTCTTTAATCAGTGTGTGTTGCCAGTGATGACATACGGTACTGAAACGTGGCCGCTTACAATGGGTCTCATAAGAAGGCTCAAAGTCACCCAAAGGGCAATGGAGAGGGCTATGCTAGGAGTCTCTCTCCGTGATCGGATTAAAAATGAGACCATCCGCAGCAGAACCAAAGTAACCGAAATAGCTCTCCGAATCGCTAAACTGAAGTGGCAGTGGGCGGGGCACATTGCGCGTAGAACCGATGGCCGTTGGGGCGGGAAGGTTCTTGAGTGGCGGCCAAGTACCGGAAGGCGTAGCGTGGGTAGGCCCCCCACAAGGTGGACCGATGACCTGGTGAAGGTCGCAGGAGTCCGCTGGATGCGGGTGGCGCAGGACCGGTCATTGTGGCAATCTTTGGGGGAGGCCTATGTTCAGCAGTGGACGTCTTTCAGCTGATATGATGATGATGATGATGATGATGATGATTTTGTGTCCCTAAAAAACGTCACACAGTTGTGATTTTTGTATGAGATAACGTTTTGTTTCTAATTATTGATGTATGGATATTTTCTTATTTATTTCTAAGATTGATACAATACTTAAAACTACTACAAAAACTTCGCCAAACTGCAAAACAGTTTGGTGGCGAAGGAAAAAGACACCCTTTTTTAAACTTACATCTAATATCTATTCTATTATTTTACATATAAATAGCTAGTAGCACAGAAAGCATCACATTGTCGGCTGTTTTTAAATAGGTAGGTAACCTATGACAAACGAGTTCTGTTGCCTACTGCCAGCATGTTACCTCTCGCACCACTAATACATACCTAACGTAAATATTTACTGGTTTTAGTTTTGAAACAGATAATATAACAATAAACAGTATATCTTATCATTTATCAATCATTCACAAAAATCTAAAAAATCTAGCGTGAAAAAGAAATACAAGTGCACCGGTTTTTTTTTATAGTTATACTGAGTCGAAACGGCAACTTGGCAACTCGGCGGGTAACAAACGTGACAGAGTGGTATGAAACAAGACAACGAAAATAATTTTGACCCTTTTATAGAATTGTAACCGTTTTCGCCGCGAGTATCCCAGAGGCGCATAAAGCTGAGACAATCACTATCATGTGGAACAGATGAAGTGTCCCAGTTGTTCCGCGCTTACTTCCAAGTGGGACTAGCGTGGGTGGGATACGTTTCTTTAGATCGTTGTCAGTAGCCTAGTTGGTCACCCTGCCTACGAAGCTGGTTCCGGGTTCGAATACCGGCAAGGGAATCATTTGTGCATTTATTTATCTATCAGAAATTTTTTGTCAGCTTCCGTAGCCTAGTTGGTAGTGACCCTGCCTACGAAGCTGGAGGTCCCGGGTTCGAATCCCGGCAAGGGCATTATTTAATTTGTGTATTTATTTATCACAAATATTTGTTCCTTGGTCATGGCTGTCTATGTATTTAAGTATCTATATGTATCTATCTATTACATATATCCTCACCTGGTACCCACATCGCAAGCCTTAATTGAGCTTACCGTGGAACTAGGTCGATTTGTGTATGATGTCCCAAGATATTTATTTATTTATCACAATTTTTTTTCGAGGAGTCGGGTGACCAGAGGACTGGCCAGTAATTAATTGAATCAGACGTTACTTTGCGGAAGTCCATATTAAAGGATGAACAATATTGCTTTGCTCTTCCGCGATACAGAATGTGTAGCTAATTAGTGTAACCCGCTATAATTACTTGCGTATTTTTTGCATGCAATTAATTTTCCCACCCTCCTGCCGCAAAAATAAATACGCAAATAACTATAACAAACCACCACCAATAACACTATCGAGATGTTACACGATGTTGTCGGTCTGGTGTCCGGACACCAGACCGACAACATCGTCAACTCCTGACGATGCCTCGTAGAGAGGCGAAACACGTGTCGAGTATAGTGTTATTGGTGGTGGTTTGTTATAGTTATTTGCGTATTTATTTTTGCGGCGGGAGGGTGGGAAAATTAATTGCATGCAAAAAATACGCAAGTAATTATAGCGGGTTACACTAATTAGCTACACATTCTGTATCGCGGAAGAGCAAAGCAATATTGTTCATCCTTTGACTGGCCAGTATTTCGCGGAAAGACTCAGCATAGCAGTCCAGTGCGGCAATGCGGTCAGCCTTCTGGGCATTCTACCTCCCCAGCAGGACCTGGGACAATTTTTTTATTTATAATTTTGCCTATTATAATATAATAATACCTACTTTTTCTTGTTTTTTTTTTAAATAAATAATTACAAATATTTGTTATGTGCATCTATCTAGTATATATATTATATCGTCGCTTGGTACCCACATCACAGGCTTTAAATTAATCGAGCTTACTGTGGGACTAAGTCGGACAGACGGACATAACGAAAATATACGGGTTCCTAGTATACAAAATAGTTTCGCCCATGGTTAGGTAATTAGTTAGGATTTCTCTTTACAACTAAATCCAAAAACCGCTCAAAAAACTCTATCACAAAAATAAATCTAGAATAAAGATAACATTAATTATAAGTTTCCCAAGTTAGCCTTAGGGTGCGTTTACACTCGTTCCATAAACCTCAGAGCCTACTGGAATCCACAATCGAAATTGCCTCCCTGTCATACTTATGTACGCATTTACAAGTGCGAAAGAGAAGCAGCATGTCGAGATTGGCAGTAGACCCTCTAGTCTTACACGTGGTCGCGTAACGGGCTACAAATTACCAACTTTTAAGCGAAGCATGGCCGTAGATCACTTGCAGTAGATGCAGTATCGTCGAATGGCTGGGTTGCGACCTTTTCTTATAACTAATGTAAATGACATTATTTTGAACTATTTACATTTTTGACATGTTTATATTTGCTAGTCAGTCTGCCTTTGTATCCTGTTGATATAACATTATAAAGTGTGTTGAAATATGGTATATAATTACCAATCTACCATAATTATCCATTTATCCTCATATATAGTCCACAACCGTATCATGCAGCGTCTAGAAGGATACAGAAATGAAGGATTTTACAAAAAAATATACAGGCATTTATCGGTGACTGAACTTTTACTAGTCTTCGACGACTTCAAAAAAGGAATAGCAGAATTTTTTATATCGTCGGGGATAGCGCAATACCGCGCAACTAAGAAATTGAATTAGGGTCAATTCGAGTGTCAATTGTTTGATATTTGAATAAAACCAGTGTGACTCAGGCGACCGTAACCATGGCAATAATAGACAGTAAAAAGTCGATTCACACAAATACAAGTGGGATGCACAGAAAGCTAATTACGCAAACAACTTACGTAGCACCGAAGGGATCTTAATCATCATCATCATCAGCCCGTTGCAGTCCAATGCTGGACATAGGCCTCCCCCAAGGTACGCCACAGAGCTCGGTCTGCTGCTTTATGCATCCAGTTTTTGCCAGCCCCCTTATGCAAATCATCCCGCCATGTAGACAGAGGGCGTCCCACGCTACGTTTACTAAGACGCGGTCTCCACTCCAGAACACGCTTGCTCCAGCGGTTATACCCGGACCTTAGTATTTTCACGAAAATACCAACAAGCTTCGGTGCAAAGGATACTGCAGGCTTAGCCAAGATGCCATTATACAATCGTATACGATAAGCGATAAGTCACGTGACCACAATACCTAATGTATGGCAAAAACCACCGGTGGATGGGCAGCAGCATCCCTGTAATGCGTTGTACTAAACTGCGATCGCCAACCCGCCTGCCAATCGTGGCGATTATGGCATATACCCCCTATGATAAGTACAAACAAAAAATGGCCCCGAGGTTCCGGCGACTCCCGGTGCGGTGCTTTGGTAGCGGTCAGGGCACTAGCGGAGTCAGAATGGTCACGCAAATTTTCGTTCGCATCTTTAAGTATAATATATTTATTACTTATCGCTTATCGTATACGATTGCAGTATGGCATTTTAATTTAGTGTGACAGTAATTTGAATTCAGACGTTTCCATGAAAAGCCAATGGAATAAGTCACCGCGAAACTTGAAAGTGTAAATTTCGAGCATATTTGTCAGCCTCCGTAGCCTAGTTGGTAGAGACCCTGCCTACGAAGCTCCGGGTCCGAATCCCGGCGAGGGTATTATTTGTGTATTTATTTATCACAAATATTTGTTCCTCGGTCATGGCTGTCTGTGTATGTAAGTATCTATATGTATCTATCTATTATATACAGGGTGGTCCAAACCTTGACGTCAAAAATTTTTTTTTAGATTCCTCACGTCATAGGCTATCAGAATATACCCCATGTATGTTAGCCGATTTTTTGTAGTTTTCGAGTTATGAATTTTTGAAAAATTTTTTTTGAGAAATTCTGGAATGAAGAAATTTATTAATAAAAAAAAACTGTTGGGTTCTTTAACTAGTTTCTTTTTGTAAAAGTATTACTACAAATAAAGCATTTACTGACAAAAAAAATTAGCGTCCTCACTTTGATACAAGTAGGATAAAAAATACCAAATTCAAAATTTTACGCTAAAAACGCATCAAAATAGCATTAATGTACTTAAATAAAAAAAATAAATATATCCCAAGGATTTTTGGTAATGTAAAGACTGCCCTAGACCTTAAACCTTCGTAAAAGCCAAAAAAAGTGATACTTAATAATGAGGATTTTTCGGAGTAGTCGGTCAAATAAACTACTACTACTATTAAAAAAACTTAAAATTTTAAAGTAGTAAAAAATTACTTGAATAACTACACAAATTGAGTTTTCGTGGTATTTTCTGTCTTTATTTATTGATAAAAACAACAAAATAGACGAAATTTCACTTTATTTTTAAATTAAAAATTTAGAAGTTTTTTTTAAGTTTATTTGACCGACTACTCCGAAAAATCCTTATTATTAAGTATCACTTTTTTTTGCTTTTACGAAGGTTTAAGGTCTAGGGCAGTCTTTACATTGCCAAAAATCCTTGGGATATGTTTTATTTTTTTTATTTAAGTACATGAATGCTATTTTGATGCATTTTTAACGTAAAATTTTGAATTTTGTATTTTTTATCCTACTTGTATCAAAGTGAGGACGCAAATTTTTTTGTAAGTAAATGCTTTATTTGTAGTAATACTTTTACATAAAGAAAATATTTAAAAAACCCAATAGTTTTTTTTTATCAATAAATTTCTTAATTCCAGAATTTCTCAAAAAAAAAATTTTAAAAATTCATAACTCGCAAACTACAAAAAATCGGCTAACATACATGGGGTATATTCTGATAGCCCATGACGTAGTGAACCTAAAAAAAAAAATTTGACGTCAAGGTTTGGACCACCCTGTATATCGTCGCCTAGTACCCACATCACAAGCCTTAAAAGCTTACCGTGGGACTAGGTGGGTTTGTGTAAGATGTTTCGAGATATTTATTTATTTTCGTGGTAAGCCGTTTGACCATAATGCCCTGGCCACGACATTGGTCAAAGGCGACCAGCGGCGAGCGAATCCATGAGTTGGAGCGGGATGCCGATTTGTGTACGAGAGGGAGCACCATACGTTTTCCGCTAAGCCGGTCGCCTTAGACCGATGTCGTGGCTGCGGCGTAATGCGGCGTCTAAAGGTGGTAATCTGAATACTCAACTTTTAGAGATTATGAAACTTAAATCGAATCGACTCAGCTCTTCCGTGTGACTTGCAGCTTTTGAGATAGGAACCCAAATTTAAGTTTTTTTGTGATTTACTGCCAATGGGGTTGTTTTGAGCTTTGGATTTGCATTACATTAAAGGTGACCATCATAGCAACTTAATGATTGCCGTTGGCCGTGTTATGATGGCAGTAAGAATACATTTGATATCACCCCAACTATTTGCCTGAGTTTCGTAAGAGCCGAGTAAGGGATTGAAGAATCACTGACCATTCTTTGACAGAAGATTGATGATGAGCAGCAGCAGCATCATAGTGGCTTTACTGCGATCGCCAACCCGCTGGTCCAGCGTGGCGATTATGGGCATTTACCTCTTAAAGTATCTATACGCATAGTTAATAGGAGAAGTAGGAGGTAGCAGTCGACTGGAAGAGGCTGATGATGAGATATGTTTCAACATGACGTTACACCCTGTGGTCGCAAGCAGACTTACAGGCAGGTTTGTCGTTAAAATATGATAATCGTGTTAATTTAAATCAATATAAGAGGGTAAGTCTTTTTTTTTATTTTTTTTTATACCACGTCGGTGGCAAGCAAGCATACGGCCCGTCTGATGGAAAGCAGTCACCGTCTTTGCTAATCTTTTAAAAATCTTATTTTTATTTTTTATAATCTTATGTGACAAAGGTAGACAACTGAGCTCTCAGCCCACTTGATGGAAAGCAGGAACTGAGGCCCATAAAAAATCGCCTATGCGCTGCCTACCTTGAGGACTTAGATGGATTGCCTCAATCTATCCCACATGATGGACTGACGACTTTATGAAGGTCGCCGAGACACGCTGGGCGCAGGTCGCATCAAACCGGTACATGTGGAAGTCCAGAGGGGAGGCCTATGTTCAGTCGTGGACGTCTTATGTCTGAGATGATGATGATAATGATGATGCCAGTAATTACACCGGCTATCTTACCCCCAAACCGAAACATAGTACTAACTATTTAGCGGCATGTTATCGGGTAAAACGGTGGTAGCTAACCGAGCGTACCCTGCACGAGGTCCTACCACCAGCGAAATCCTTATATCACTACATGATGATGATAAAGATGCCAGGTATATGCCGTGGATGTGGCGATGCTCTTCCTGTCTCCGAGTTCTTGGAATGTATTGGATGCCAAGATAAATACGATCTAACATGCCTTGGGATCCAGACTGCAACGTTTCTAAAACTCAGTAAAAGCCAAAAGGAAAAATGGTACTGTCCATCGTGCACCAGCTCACAACCAAAAGGAGATAACACGCATACGCCTATTCGTAGCTCGGCAGGGTTTCCGAGTAACATCTGCAATGCCTCTGAAAACGTGAATATGACCCGCGGCAGCCGTGGTAAACCTCCCAAAATTGTGTCTCACGCTAGCAGTAATCCGGACTTGGCTGAGTTAGTAGAAGAAATCCGACAGCTTCGAGCAGAGGTGATGACGATGAAAGAGCAAAACTCTGAAATAGCTCTTTTACGAAAAGATGTCCAAGAACTAAAGGAACAATTTTCCAAGGGGGCGTCTCTTAACGACACAATCAAAGAACTTGAGAAGTCAGTAGTCAGTCAACAAAATATAATTACTGAGCTTAGCGACGCGTTTGAAAAGTTCAAATTCTCGCAAAACGCTCTTGAGCAAAATACTCTCCAGGACGAGTTAGAACTGGTGGGTATTGAGGAATCCGACAGCGAGAATCTTCATCACATTGCGCTTGTGACTGCCTCAAAACTTGGCGTCTCCCTGGCTGATAATGAGGTCAGCAGGGTCTACAGAACCGGAGCCAAACGACGCTCGAACGAGTCCCTTCAAGTACCGGCGGTAGGAAAAAAACAGCAACCACGTCCCATTGTTGTTAAGCTCACAAGACGTTCTAGGCGTGATGAGTTGGTAAAAGCCGCTAGAAATCGACGTGGCTTCACTTCTGAACACATTGTGGCGGGTCATGCGACCAAAATATATGTTAACGAACGTCTTACCAAATACAACAGAGCTCTTTTTTACGCCGCCAGACAACGGTCCACCCAATATAACTTTCGTTATTGCTGGACTCGCAACGGGCTCATCTACGTTCGTAAGGCAGAGGGAAAGGCTGCCATTCACATTTCATCCCTGCTTGAAGTGGACCTGCGGATTGGACCAGCAAATTCAGAACTCCCATTGGAGTCGCGGAACATCGAGGATTCAACGGGCACCGTTTAAATTCATAATGCTTTATTGTGATCATAAAGTTTTTGTATTGGTTTATGGGTTATGTCTGAATATTGTTCTAATAATAGAGTTTACCTGTCATAAATTATATCCCCAGTCGAATAAATTTGTAACTAATCATACTAATCAATTATTTAACACAAGATACACTTTCGTCTCACATTACACACTCAACATACTCCTGACTCACACATCTCACGCTTCGAAAAGGAACCTGCCATTCTCAAACTCCTGCTATGATTTGATTCTTCATTTAATTCTGATACAATATAACAATACACAGTAACATCGCGAATGAAGTGGATCAAACTCTAGCAATTGAATGCCAGGTTCATAGTTGCTTGGAAAGCTGCAAAGAAAATATCCTTGATATTCACAATTTTAAATAATCATAATAATCATAATCATAATTTATTCACAAGAATGTATGGTACATAGGATGGTACATCTTATAATTAATTTACCCTTAATACATTCGGCCGTTAGGCATGTGAAAATTCATAATTAATTTTTTTTTTTTTTTTATCAGCCTGGTTTAGTGTCCCACTGCTGGGCAAAGGCCTGCCCTCTTTTCCTCCATTCGGCCCGGTCGTCACATTTCTCCCGCCAATTCGGATAAAACGCGTCCAGGTCGTCCCGCCATCTCCTTCTCGGTCTGCCAATGCCCCGGCCAGCACCATCGAAGGTTTCCCGTGGGTCCCAGTCTGAAACCATTTTGGCCCACCTTGCCGGGTGCATACGGCAAACATGCCCGGCCCAGTCCCACTTAAGCTTAGCGGTCTTGACACCTACATCTACAATTCCGGTTCTGGAGCGCAGTTCCGTGTTTCTGATTCGATCAGTTCTACGAACACCAAGTATGCTGCGCTCCATCGCCCTCTGGCAAACCTTGGCAATTAATTATTGCTTATACTTATTTATTAAAGTGCTTGCCTTTAATATACGTAGCATACAACAAAACTTTAATTCCTTCCTAGTGGGACTACATAGACTTAATATGAAAATAGATGTTATTATTCTGACGGAGTGCTGGTTGGGTGCTGGCTCGCTTCCGGGGCAGATTCCGGGATACTACACATACTCCACAAAAAACAATCTTAACCGTGCTGGTGGAGTAGTAGCCTACGTCCACGAGAATTGGAACGCAACTGTTACTGAGCCCCTTTTTGAGGAGGGAGAGTGTCTTTGTATTAAATTATCAGAATGCATTACAGTTATCGGTGTATATCGCTCTCCTTCCTTTACGCAAACAACTAAATTTCTTTTTCATCTCGGTAATGTTCTAAACACAATTCATCGCGATTCATCTGTTGTCATTGCCGGTGACATAAATATCAATATCTTAAACACACTCGACCACCAAACTAATGACTACCTCTGTTTCATGGCTGAAGCCGGTCTACGACCTGCAATATCTGAACCCACAAGGCTTGACTCATGTCTTGACCACATTTTCGTTAAAACAAAGTCATTTGATCTAGTTGGCATAGTTTGTAAAACTAATATCACAGATCATTTCATGGTAATATTTGGTATGGCTACAAATACAGTTCACAATAAAGACCGAAATCGTTATATCTCAAAAACCAATTACAATCCCGTTAAGGCTGACCTACAAGAGGCGGACTGGTCCACTGTAACCAAATTTAATAACCCTGACTTAGCATGTTCTGAATTCTACAAGGTGCTCAACCCCATAATATGCAAGCACACAACTGAAGTACGCGCTAGTAGAACGAGTTTTAACCTCAAGCCGTGGATTACTCCAGGCCTTATTAGATGCCAAAAGAATCGCGATCGTTTGCACTTGGAATCGAGAAAGCACCCCCAGGATCCCATGCGTAAGCTGGTGTACAAAAGGTACAGGAATTTTCTCACGAACTTACAACATAGTTTGAAAAAAGTCCATGATAGCTCCGAACTTGAAAAGAACAAACACAACCCCAAAGGTCTCTGGAAAGCTATAAAAAACATAGCTGAGTACCCAAAAAATCAAACTAAGTCTATTGAATTAACTACAATTAAAATGTCGCCTACAGAATCGTTAAACCATTGCAACAACTACTTCGCAAACATAGGTAAAAATTTAGCAAACAGTTTACTCTCTACCACGAACAAAACAGAATCCACACTTCCAACGAGTCTGAATTATGCTGCTCCTGTGTCACAATCCTTCTTTTTGCAGCCTACCGACGAATATGAAGTGATAAAATTTATAAATCTACTGCGGAATGATAGCGCCCCGGGTTATGACAATGTTGGCCCAGCCCTGCTTAAGGCAATTACACCAAATATTATAAACCCATTAACCCACATTTTTAACTGTAGCCTCCAAAGTGGGATTTTCCCAAGCGCATGGAAGAGAGCAGTGGTCATTCCCATTTACAAAAACGGTCCAAAGAACCGCCCTGAAAATTATAGGCCAATATCATTGTTGCCGTTATTCTCTAAGTTATTGGAAAAAGTTGTTAATTGCCGCTTTGTAAGTTACCTGGAGCGTTTTGAGCTGCTCTCTAACTTCCAATATGTTCAGGTGTGGTAAATCGACGGAGAACGCTGTCGAACACATAACCAAACGAGTCACCACTGCTCTAGATAACGGTCAGAAGTGTGTGGGAGTGTTTCTTGATCTCGCTAAAGCGTTTGATACCGTGTCAGTTCCCATACTCCTGAGAAAGCTGGAGCACTACGGTATTCGGGGTGTTGCACTTCATTGGTTCCAGAGCTACCTCACCGGCAGGTATCAGAGTATCAGGATCGGACAATACTTAAGCGATGAGCTACCCACACTCTTCGGTGTACCTCAAGGAAGCGTCCTGGGCCCTTCGTTATTTATTATATATATGAACGATATTTTCTCACTCAGTGCTTCTGTCGGTGACCTCATATGTTATGCTGATGACACTGTTGCCTTATTCTATGGTGATTCATGGCAGGAGACAATTCACAGAGCCGAAACAGGTATAAATATCCTAAAACACTGGCTCGACATCAACTTGCTCTCCCTTAACATCGAAAAAACTAAATACATATGCTTTCACAAAACCAAGGCTTCTCAGCCAGCACACTCTACGGAGTTACACATCAATAATTTATTTGGTATATCAATGGCAAAGGGCCCCAATAACTCGATCAGCCGTGCAGAGTCTGTGCGTTACTTGGGAGTTGATATTGATCAATATTTTTCGTTTAAGCCACATGTAGCATCTCTTTCTCAACGCGTCAGAAAACTTGCCTATGTTATGCGCCTACTCCGTAACTCTGCTGATCAACGGGTGCTTAGGTTAGTATATGTTACATTGTGTCAGTCTATATTAGGATATTGTATATTGGCTTGGGGCGGGACTACTACCTCAACAATGCTCAATTTAGAAAGAGCTCAGAGATCGGTGTTGAAAACTATGTCCATGAAACCTTCGCGATTTCCAACAGCCCAACTACTTTCAGAAACCAGGGTACTCTCCGTCCGTCAATTGTTTGTCTACAGAGTAGCTACGTCAATGCACCGACGCACACTAAATTCCCCCGGTTTCAAATCTCTACTGTGTAAAAGGATCTTTCGCGTCCCACAAAATAAGACAAAAACGGCATATGCCCAGCGTTTTCCCCAATTCATTCATCCATATCTTTATAATTATATTATGAAACTTTTACAAGTACAGCACACGTCGCTCAAAGAATTTCAATCTGTTGTCCATAAATGGTTAGCCTCTTTGTCTTATAAGGCTACTGAGGATGTTTTGAAACCTTTGCAGTAAAATTCATTTCTTTCACACATACACACACACGCACACACACACACACACACACACACGCACAAACACAAACAATCACACGCACTCGCATACTGCTTTATTTTAGAATTAGTATACTTTCCTTAACAGTAATTTTGATATATATTACCACTGTCGTATATTACCTGTTATATCTGTATCACCTTGTTGATAAATCACCTGTAAAACCACAGTCCTCACGACACAGGCTAGACCTAGTGTGAGGGCTACTGATAATCTAATTGTAATATTTCTAAGTTAAGACATAAGCAAATTGTTAACCCTTAATCTGATAAATGTGATTGTCAAAATAAATAAATTTCGTATTTCGTACATAGTATAAAATACAGTCACTTTTTCTGTCCCTGTGTCCCTTTGTACGTTTAAGGTATTGGCTGTTGTCTTTTATATAATAAGAATAGTTGCTTTGTGATTGTCACTAAATTATTAATTTTCTATTTTATTATTATTGTTAAAATCATGACGATTAGAGACCTTTTACATCTCTAAATCTTAATTTTTCTTTATTCTGTATAGATATAGATATCGTTCTGTATAGATATAGATGCTTAATAATATTGTGAGCATGTACAATAATAATTATTTTTGTTTAATATTATGATTCTTTATTTATTTCTCTTTTTTATAAAAATGTCTATTATAATTTTTTTTTTTTTTTATGTAATAAATTCTTTAATGCATGTTATTTTAATAAGATGTATCATTATACTGTTTTGAAAAAAGTAAGTCCACCTGAGTTTCTTACTGGTTCTTCTCAGGAACGGCGTAGGGTTTGAACCAGTAGTAGATTTTTTTTCTCTCTCTTGATTATGTCAGACGATTCGAAAATGCTTATTAATAAGCTTACTTGAATAAAGAATAGTTTGACTTTGACTTAAATCTTTCAAACTACGCAACGGATTTTGATGAGGTTTTTTTTAATAGGTAGAGTAATTCAAGAGGAAGGTTTATATGTAGGTGCGAAGCCGGGGCGGGTCGCTAGTCTTAAATAAATTCACAAATACCTTCCCTAGTGTATTGGTGCGAGCCATTACGATATTGCGGGTCGCTCGCCGCACCTGGACTACACTGTATCAGTACAATGCTATTGTCATCGCTCATTTCGCTTAAAACGTAGGGTCAATCGACTTTTTTAGAGCGGTTTGTACATTCCTCGTTTCATGAAATAATTTTGTAGTATTTAATGATTGAATGAGACCGTATTATATTGATTTAAACTTTCACGATTATCACTCATATTTTAAAGACAAATGGGTCTTAATCGCGTAAACTTACATTTAATTATATACCTACTTACGTTTCGGGCATGACGTTACACCCGTGGTCGCAGGCAGACTAAACTAATTAAACGTAAGTTTACACGATTAAGACCCGTTTGTCTTTAAAATATGAGAACTTATTGTTTTTTACAAAAATTGTACATTTAAAGATGAAATATCAATAATTGCATTTTACACAATCATATTATAAAAAGAGAGCTTTTCAGTCGAGTAACGTGTAAGATTCATGAAAGTACAAGCTATGTAAGGTACAAGATTGAAAGTCAAGGTCAAACTATTCTTTATTCAAGTAAGCTTATTAATAAGCATTTTCGAATCGTCTGACACTATCAAGGGAGAAAAAATCTACTACTGGTTCTAACCCTACACCGTTCCTGAGAGGAACCAGTAAGAAACTCAGGTGGACTTATTTTTTCAAAACAGTACATCTTATTAAAATAACATGTGTTAAAGAATTTAGTACATAAAAAAATTAAAAGCTTGATTATAACACTATATTTTCGTTTAATTATTTTTTTAGGTATTTTCATATTATAATTATAAAAGTAAAATACAATAAAACATATAAACACATTATAAAAAAAAACCTAATCTAGGGTGCCGCCGGCAACGGGCGGGCCCAAGCTGCCGGTAACACTATATTATTGCTAAGTATTGCCTTAGGGCTATAGTAAGATATTTGCATATAATATTGAGATATTTGGTAGGTACAGTCAAGGGCAAAAATATGTATCGGAAGAATTCTCTTAGAAATATGTTACGACGTTATTATTACACAGAATTAAAGTGCACTGGGACATAAATATTCTTTTTTTTATGGAGTTTTGTAATATTTATTTTCAAACCTACAATTAATGTACATAGATTAAATCTAACTAATCTACTTAAGTACCCTAACCTATATCTAAGATTGGCCCTTGTGGCATTGTACCGAGGATGCTGGCGGCATTTCCTCGCTGTATCGCAATACTGATGCGTAGTGCATATTCTTGAGCATTTTTACATACCCATTATTTTGCCTTTGACTGTATCTACTTATTTGTATGTCTTCTAAAGGCCGCTGGTTTCTTAAAATGATTGTTTTATTTTACGACTCAAAATAGCCTCAAATTGCCAAGTGTTTGGAATAGCATAGAACTAGTGTGTTCACTCGGAGCTGAGGTCGCCAGTGGCTATCTTAATTACAGTGTTAACTACTTGAACAAACAAGGCCGCTAAACCAGCGTAAACTCCAAAAATACTTTTAAAATAACATAAATATTATGTACCTATAGTTCGTGAAATATTAGTACATTGTGCATCAAAGGAGGTAAGTACGGAATTACTAACGAGAGTGTTAGAAGGCTTTTATGACTCGAGTTAGTATTCCGCTTACCGACCTTGATGCATACAATGTTTTTCATCACACTTGCCAACAAAAAATAAGTTTTAAGACATAATATTATTAAATGACGTACTAACATTTCTATTACTCCCTAGGGAATTTCACTTTTCTGTTACTCCCGCTACGCGCGAAGGCAATGGCGCACTTAGACAACAAGTGTGATGAAAAAATTGGTAACTTTCTACCTACATTGTAGTAGAAATAAACATTCAATTTATATTTCTCGAACTATACCCAAGGACAATGTTCTGTTGATAAATAAATTGTCGTAAATGCTTTTTCGTCGCATTTGTTGTCTAAGCGCGCCATTGCAATTTATTAAAATTCCCTAGGGAGTAATAGAAATGTTAGTACGTCATTTAATAACATTTTGTCTTAAAACTGATTTTTTTGTTGGCAAGTGTGATGAAAAACATTGTAGGTATGCATCACGTTCGGTAAACGGAATACTAACTCGAGTCATTAAAAGCCTAACTAACACTCTACTACTCACTTTTAACACTCTCGTTAGTAATTCCGTACTTACCTCCCTTGATGCACAATGTACTATTATCGCTGATTGTACTCTCTTTAGTTATTTCTTCTCACTCATTACACAGATATAAAATACTTTTTATATAGGTACATGGCTGATTATTTTTGGATAGGTACCCACAACACACCCTGAGTCCGTATCGCCACCAATACAAAATTACACCACGCGCATAAGAGCTTTAATTTGCATGGGACAATTGTTCATAGAAACCAAATCAGACTTTTGTCTCATTTATCACTCGTGCGAGGTAAGCTGGATATTACTTGTAATTGACTGATATTATATCAGACTACGCTGGTTAAAAGGTTATTTGAGCTTACAGTGGCATTAGGTACGGCAGTGCTATTCACTAAGGAAACCGCCTTGCTATCAGCGCTGTGTCAGCGCTGCGGCAGCGTCGAGCCTAAAAATGGTATTCACTAACGCACTTTAAACGAAACTAGCGCTCGGCGACGAATGCGGCGTGAGCTGGAACTACACTGCGTCGAGAGTTACCGCCTACAGTTCGACGACGAGCTGTTCTACGTTAGTGAATACCGTTTTTCGGTCGACGTCGAAGTGAAGGCTGTCTCGTCGTCGAGCTCGTTGACGAACGCAGCGTCGAATGTGTGAATAAGAGAATAGCATAGCTGCACTGGTCTCACCGCGAGCTAACTATTAAGCTATGAACTATCGGCTATAAACACGAAGAAAAGATACGCACTAACCATGCGCGCTGCTTGCGGTGAGACCAGTGCCTTAGTTCGAAGTAAGTATGTAAGAATTTGCCATTATAGTTATTTTATTTATTCCATACAACCTGGTCCGCGAATCAACTTGTTTCTCAGTATATTAGGATTTACGGTAACTATATTCACGTGTAAATGCAGCCAGTACGTGCCTTATCTATGCATTAAATCGTAAACCTGCATCTCGGTGCAAACGAGATGCATCTGTCAATGTCACGTTCACGTTTCCTTTAAATTCTGACGCAAAAGAAGATGGAGATAAAATTTTAAATCGTGTAGGAACCTGCTTTGTGGAGGTATAATAATTATTTATGAAGGTATCTTTGCAATATCGGGATTGGTCCATAATTCGGAAATTATTCGGATTGTTTAAAAACCGATAGAACCGATGGCCGTTGGGGCGGGAAGGTTCTTGAGTGGCGGCCACGTACCGGAAGGCGTAGCGTGGGTAGGCCCTCCACAAGGTGGACCGATGACTTGGTGAAGGTCTCAGGAGTCCGCTGGATGCGGGTGGCGCAGGACCGGTCATTGTGACAATCTTTGGGGGAGGCCTATGTTCAGCAGTGGACGTTTTTCGGCTGATATGATGATGATGACGATGATGTTTAAAAACAGCCAAAAATTATAACTAACGTGAGACTCTATTGCTCGATCCACAAAACATGTCGAGCAATTATCGACGTAAATTACGTGAGTAACCCGTTTGATATTTATTTAAACAGCCAAAAATTTACGGAAAAGGAGGTTTTATAATCATGACTTGCTAGCTTTGTAATAGGCAATAGGCAATAAAAAAGGCATCATAATTAAAAAAATATAGTTGTGTTTTGTTCATTGCTTATAGAAAATTTTAATTTGTTGCTTTTTTCACTGCCAAAACCAGTTACTCAAAATTCAACTTCGTAACAAAAATTATGACTTTAAATTTTATTTTTTAAAGGCCTTGACTATTAGTCCAAGAGCTAGTGAACCCTAAAAGTAACGGTCTCCCTGTAAGGTTAAAAATTTGTATACTTACGATTTATAGAATTCTAAGAGCAATAGCCCTGACCTGGCAGGCGTCAGCCCTGCACGTCATCGGCCCCTTTATTTTTTGAACTGTTAAGTAAATTGGGTTTCAAAACTTATTTCTGTAAGTTTGAAAAATTTATAAGATAAAGTTAATTTATTGTACATCTTAAAAAAAATTGACAGGCGATTACAATAAGCAGAAGTATATGACAGGTAAATTAGAAAATGCACAGTAAAGTTGATGAGGCAAAATAAACTTCATCCTGTATACTCGAAATTTTTACATGTCTTCATATAAACGTCTCAGAGTAAGTATGTACAATACTAGGCGGTTGTGAACAGCATTATTCTATTTTTCCTTGTATATTTACTTAAATAAAATAAAAAAACAATAAAAACATTTCCTTGTTCTTTATGACGACGACGGGTAACGGGTAAAAATATACATTTGACATCTTCAAAAAAATTTACTCAGTTATTCGCTATCTTGCTGAAATTCGCGGGTTTAGTGGCCACACAATGATAAACTTCCGTGTGTTTGTCTACTAACTCAATAGCGGTAACTAGACGGACAGACAACGCCTACAATCTCAGAGAAGATTTGATAAGGTAAAGGTACTATAGTGCTCGCACTAGGATGCGTGGTGACGGCAGTAAGAATACATTGTCACCCAGGGATCGGATACCGGTATTTTCTCCATACAAAAGAACGGTTATTTTTTCGTCCGATTTCATTTTTCGGCATATGAATTTTTTGTTAACCCTTTCATTGGCAATCTACCTCACAAGGCACATATTTTTCGACCCATTTTTGGTATTTTTTCTAAGACAATATTTCGCTCTATAAAACGGTGAGGAGGCTAGAACGTACGATTTTGTTTTTAGTTTCACAATTTAAAGGTTCATGGAGTAATTGAAAAATTCGATGTTGTTAATGAGCAGCAGCGTCATCATCAGAGCCCGGAAAATCCATAGCAAAACAAAAGACTGTGATATTTTTTTGTCGATACTGAGGAATTTTGTACATCAACCACGTACGTTTCAAACCGTTTTAAGATACAATAGTACATTTCGATACAAGTGTAAAAAATTTTTTTTTCGACGAGGGTGAAAGTTGGAGCCCTAGTGAAACGAGGGCGACAATCACACGAGTTAAAAATAAGTTTTTACACGTGTATCGAACGACTTTTTTCATAACAAGTGCCTTAAAAAGAGAAATTTACGCGAAGCATGCGCAAAGTTTACTTTTTCGCATTAGTTAGGAAAATAAAATTTATCTACGAGACACAACTTATATTAATCAAATGAAAATAATGATAAACTTTCAATGTCTTATGGAGTGTTAATTTTCTGAAGTGTCTATTATTTTCAATGAGGTTACTCTTTGTTACCAGACTACGACCACCGACTACTTAATATTAAATACAAGTTATATTTTAGATGAAATAACACGTATACGTTTAATAATATACGCCTATCCTCTATGAAATAATGTAACAATGAGGTTTGTACACTTTGTACAGTAAAGAAAACACTCAAAATGCATAATCCCAATTCTCCCAAGTTCAGGGATCGAAGGGTTAAACGCCATAAGTCATCGACATGTCAAGTGTCATATCACATTATCGTAATGTAATCTGAAG
This sequence comes from Thaumatotibia leucotreta, assembly GCA_025490895.1. Lineage (NCBI taxonomy): Eukaryota > Metazoa > Arthropoda > Insecta > Lepidoptera > Tortricidae > Thaumatotibia > Thaumatotibia leucotreta. The sequence continues at coordinate 13,477 of JALPQI010030375.1, read as the reverse complement.
TAATGTGCCGCCACTGATTTACTGCGAGAAACTCCATTTAACTCTGAAAGCTATAAATAGGTAGTACAGTCGGTGAAATAAGGACTTTATAGGAATGATAAATCATAAAAAATATATTGTATAATATACAGAATATTATACAGTGTATATAATCACGCCCCAGCAAAGTGGTAGAATAAAATATTTAAAAAAATCTGGTGCTTTCATGGGATTCGAAAGTACTGTTGACACAACAGTGTAAAGTCAATCTAGGATATATTCATATATTCACAGTTTAAGTGCAGAGACTTACAGACAATAGATAATTCACTCACTATATCTATAAACAACTTTTTCTTGGTAAATATTGTGTCAATTGTTGTGTCAACAGTACTTTCGAATCCCTTTCTTATTCCGGTTTGATAATACCAATCCAATCAATTACAAACTACCCTATCTGCGATACTTAAGGAACTTTCCTTTCAAGTCCCATAGTTTTGAGTCAACCTGTATAATATAGTATAATATATAGACGTGTTGCTCTCTGACTTATCGCCGAAAGTTATTTTAGCCGAAAATCACTTTCCGACCAAAATACTTATAAAAAAGATTCATTCCGTCAAAATATCACTAGACAACTGTAAAGTTTCGCAATTTATCTTTCTCATAATTTTCATAATATGATTTTCATTAACCAACTAGGTTTACTTAGGTTAAGTTAACGTATAAAGTATAACGTATAAAGTTAAGTAACGTTAACTTAGGTTAAGTTGATAACCCCCCGTGGGGTGCCCACCTAGTCGTGGTGGAGGGGCTCAGTAACCGTGGACTGGTCACCCACGGTGAAGCGAAGAGGCACCCGGGGCCGGCCAGTTTTGGGCTGCCAGCTGGCCCGAGGAGGACGCTCCAAGTGGGCTCACCGAGCCCGCTTAGGACGCGTGGAGGTGGACCGCAGAGGAAGAGGAGTGTCGGTGTTGTCGTTGCCGCTCTCCCTATCCTCTGCGGCCGAGGTGGGATCGCAGGGAGAGAGGCGTGATGGTATTACGGAGCGCCACTCTCCCTACCCCCTGCGACCTTGGCGGGGCCGTTCCGCCGTAACGGCGTCGGTGGGGCTGCAGAGGAAGAGGAGTGTCGGTGTTGTCGTTGCCGCTCGCCCTATCCTCTGCAGCCGAAGTGTGGTCGGCGGCATAGCCACAGACCTGATATGCCGCCGGGTGCCGGGAAATCTTCCGGCACCTACAGTCTCCTTGTGGCGGTCGCGGGAGGGTCCGCCACAATGCATCATGGAGACCGAGGAGGGAGGCGCTCCCAACCATCTGGCGCGCCCAGCGTGGAGGGTCTTCGGACACCCACGAAGGAGCTGCCGGCAAGCAGCTGCCGCCGGCGGGGTTGCGAATGTAAGCGAGAGCGTTCTCGTAACCCCGCCAAAAAGGCGACGAGGTGGCATATGGGGGGGTTTTTTAGTGGGTATACCGTAGGCCTCATTAGCCAAACGGGAGTCCCACATAACCGCTCGGGTCCCCTCCCGCACCCGGGCGGTATGCGTAAAGCATTTCTCCCCCCTAAACAAAAAAAAAAAAAAAGGTTAAGTTGATAAAAATTCAGCCAAAGGAACATATTCAAATAATAATTTGCTGAATTTTGTATGTCAAGAGAATCTGCGAAAAGTTGGTTGACAACCGATAATCGGCAAAATTTAATTCTGCGAAATGGCAGGATACCACGTAGACGTATTCAGGTACTGCCAAGCTACGTGTCGTTATGGCCGTGCTACGAGTCTAGTACCTACTTTCATTAGCTACGTGGTGCTGTTCGCTACGAACAACGCTACGATTGTGACTATAAATAACTTTTTTTTATTACTTTCTTTTTTTTTGTAGAGTACACTGTATTCTACTTGTCAAGCCTTTTTATTTGATACCCATAATGATGGGATTTAAAAAATCTGAATATACGAATATAATTGTATTATTTCGTACTTAATTGTATTGTATTGTCACCAGAACCATAGGAGTATACCAAATTTCAGATCAATCGGTTAATAGAAAGAGGGTGTCAATTCAATTACTAAATTTGACCAAAAAAAGCTAAATAAAACCGTTTAATAACAAAAGAAAATAGTACATAAATATGGCTTTCCATAGCACGAGAAATTCCATATCGTGAAGTACGTTCGTAGTTATATTTTTATGTTAAAACCAATAAATATCAATAATTTTAACTAGAAATGTATGTGAATAATTTTTAAATTTGTGATAAACCTAAGATTATTGTTCTATAAATGCATGATTAGGGAACTTAAAAACTTGCATTAGCAAAATCATTACATTAGTAAGTTTTAGGTGTACTTACGTTTTTTTAGATTTCTCTGACGATTGGCATACATTGGATGTCTTAACAGTCGTCTTTGTGACAAAGTACAAAAAGCTACATAAAGAAGTACCAATTTCCTTGACTGTACCACAAAAAAATGTAAAATTAGATTAGTCCGACTGTACCACACTCACGCCGCATGAATTATGTATCTGGTACTCAGACAATTGCGGTGGCAAGGGCAGCCTAATGAAAACTCGCTGGAAATGAAACCCGCGATCGAACTCACTTCAGCCATCGGGTTTCGGGTGAGATTCAAGAATTATAAAGGTATTAATTTAACTATTTTATTTTAAAAACTAACAGTCTCTTAAAAAATTGTAGTGACATAGTTACGCGTAAGCTTAGTTGTTAGTAATAATCAGAGATCGGACAAATGTGCGTCATTGTTAGCAACAATATGGACATGACTCCAAAGTTGATTAAAATGAATAATTGAACGAATAATTTCTTGCTTTGATTTCAAAGCTTTAAGGTTAGTCACCTTAAAGCTTATTTACAAAGGTTTTCATAGTTACCGGTGTCAAATAGGTAATTTTATGAAAGTGATTAAATGATTAATTATTCAATCAAATTTAGAGTCATGGCCACATTATTGCACACAATGACGCACATTATATATCTGTTGAAATTGTTGATGAAAACACTTTATGGTCGAGTGAATTGGTGAGGATTTTTAACATAATATCAAACTTAAAGGATAGATTATGAATTACTATTTTATTTAATCTTTATTGCTTTCTTTAAAAAGAAAACTTTGTTATAAGGTATTCTCTACCAGTTAACTTTTAGGCGAAGCAGAGAGGTTGTGGGCGGTGCTATAATTAGATTTAAATATATTCTAAATTAACAACAAATATAAAATACAAATGAGACACTTTTAATATATATAGGGGATACTTGCCTAATTCGTACCCCTAAAGTGCTAAATATCAGGATATATAAATAAGAAAATAACATGTGTATGATATCAAAAGAATCTTTATTTATTTACTAATCGACTAAAATAACAAATTAATTTGGAACTTAAATATATTCTGAGATAAATACATTTAAAAAAAAGTGGAAAAAGTACGATTTAAGACTATGTATTCCAAAATCGTACCTCTGTATTCCTATATCGTACCGGTGTAACTTAGTATGGAAATTAAGATCATATAATTATTTATAGTCTCGTAATCATAACCAATGATATTCAGGGATATTAGTAATATTTATTTAACCACTAATCTTATTACATTGCTGCCTTCTTTGTTTGCTTATTTCAGATTTAAAAACTAACATTTTAACGATTTTTTTTTCAATCCTTAATTGTTTGTCGGACTGCATAATTTGATGGCATTGTCAAAAATAAAATTTACAAGCATATTTCTTGACTCCGGCATAGAGGTGTGCGCCACGCCGGCGCGGCGGCGCCGCGCCGCGGGACCCACGCCGCCGCCGCCGAGGTTTTCAAAATCCACGCCGCGACAAAAATTTTACGGAATAAAATTATTTAAATTACGCGCCACGCTGATCATATTGACAATAAACAACAATATGCTTGTGAATATCGACAAGCGGTTTCCTCTGACCGAAAAGATTGTATACGCAGCATTTCTGGATTGCAGATTTTCAGATATTGATACGCACCTACGAAAAAAATACACTACTTGGGCAGAATTCTTTCCAATTTGTACAGATTTATTTTACAGAATTCCAAGTCTACGCTTCCCAATACTACAAACCTACAGAATCCCAATACTTTAATACTCCAACATTACGGTTTCCCATGTCTCCAGATTTTCAACATTACTGATTGATTCCTATGTCTACAGATTCCATATTCTCTAGATTTTACGTCTACTGATTCCCAACTGTAATGCTTTTTTCAACACACTTGCTTGTAAGTCGTAACGTAGGTCTTATTGAACCGCTTTTAGGCTTATAATCCTAGGTATTACTAGCTGTGTGTTTTTTCATTATATTATATTCTTCACGTCGTCGACCCACAGTGTCTGAAGACAAAAGTCTTCAATCAGTGCTTCCTACCCGTCATGACGTACGGAGCCGAAACGTGGACACTGACGGTACGGCTGGTCCACAAGTTCAAGGTCGCTCAACGAGCTATGGAAAGGGCAATGCTCGGCGTCTCTTTGCGGGCTCGAATCAGAAATGAGGTTATCCGGCAGAGAACCAAAGTGATCGACTTAGCCCACCGTGTTAGCAAGCTGAAGTGGCAGTGGGCTGGCCATATTATCCGTAGAACCGACTGGCTAAACGAGTTCTTGAGTGCAGATCGCGTCTTCGGCAAGCGTAGTGTAGGATGTCCTCAGGCAAGGTGTAGTGACGATTTGTGCAGGATGGCTGGCAGGAGATGGATGCGAGCAGCCAAAGATCGAAAACGGTGGCGTAAAATTGGGGAGGTCTATGTCCATGAGGCTGATGATGATGATGGATGTTTTTTCATTATTTACGTTAGGCCACCATAGGAGGTTTTATGACTGTCTATTAACTGATTCTATTAATTTCAGTGTTTGCAATTGATGATTTTTGTGCTTCTTGAATAAGATATTTTTATTTTTTGGCTTGCAGTTTTTGTAGGCTTGTAATAATAACGTCAAACAAAGCAAAATATACAAAAATAGATTTTACATAAAAAAAAAACAATTTTCGTGTGTTTATACACCTATGTAATGTATGACTAGCAGTGTGGGCGATGATGGTACTATAAAGAGGTTATAAAGCTGGGTATCTGTAGTATTTGAAATCTGCAGTACCTATTGGGAATTCGTAGTATTGGGAACCTATAGTATTGGGAATCTGTAGTGTTGGGTATTTGTAGCATTTAAAATTCGTATTATTGGGAATATGTACAATCAGGAATGCATTCTATTGACAATATCTGAAGTATTATCTCTTATCTGTAGTATTAGGAATCTGTAGTATTGGGAATCTGTAGATGACTCGATCCAGGCCTACTACCGCGTTTTTCGTGGTAGGGCCGCTGTGCGAGTTAATAATATAATTTTCGTACACGATAATTATGACAACTGCCGCATAAAATGCAATCTATAACTTTGTTTCGTGTTTATTTTTTTAATAATAAACTTGTCCTAAACAATTTCTAGGTTTTTGATACCTTTTCATCCTTATATGTATGAATGTACAGGGTAGTCATTTGACCTTGACGCCGGCGTGGCGCCGCCACGCCGGCAAAATTTTGCGGCGCGCCGCCGCCGGCGATTTCTATGCCGGCGCACACCTCTACTCCGGCACAAAGTCAGTGGATCCAGACTTCATCGCGTAGGTACACAAATTATTGTCTCTTATTCTGTTTCATCCCTACAACAAATGAGCCTGACCAAATTTGATTTTTTTTAATTTTCCATTGTCAATATACACAGAGAGTTATTTCTATAACTTACATGACTAAGTATTGTATTATCGATTGGTTATGTTTATCATACACAGTCAAATAAACGATTATTCCTAAAACGTACCGGTACGAAATAGAACAAAGTGATGAGTACGATTTAGGCATAAGATAACTAAGATTTAAAAGTTGCCGTATAAAAAAAATTTTGTCGAACTGACGATAGTATTTCTCGTAATTAATAGCGTAAATAAGTAAAGAATTAAGCAAAATACTTATAATTTACATAGCTCATTGCAATCAAAACTGAAATCCTTAAGAGTCAACCTTAACTATTACTCGAAAACAGCGAAATTAATAACTTATTGAATAATTTTCGATGGAGTCGCACTGTGGGGTTGTTTCTCGGATGATGTAACACACCGACCAAGTTGTTCAATTTTATAAAACTTGCACTGCTTCAGCAGTTTCAATTCACAAGATGTTGATGGGGTACGATTTAGGCAAGTTTACCCTATATTAAAATATAAAAAATATCTCCACTTTACGAGGGGACGTATCCGATTTGTTTTATATTTTATTTAACAACTTTGTCGGCATGATTAATAATTATGCCCATACTAAATTGCAGATTTCTAGTACTAACGGCCATTGAGCTATGCTGCGGACAGACAGACAGACATTACAAAACTATAATGGTTCCTTGTTTACTACGCAACTCTAAAAATACAGAAAATGAAAGTAAAATTATACTCACAAAAATATGATGATTCATATCAGCCGAAAGACGTCCATTGCTGAACATAGGCCTCCCCAAAGATTGCCGCAATATCCGGTCCTGTACCACCCGCATCCAGCGGACTTCTGCGACTTTCACCAAGTCATCAGTCCACCTTGTGGGGGGCCTACCCACGCTGCGCCTTTCGGTACGTGGCCGCCACTCGAGAACCTTTCCGCCAATGGCCTTCGGTTCTACATGCAATGTGCTACGCAAACGGCCACTTCAGTTTAGCAATTCGGAAAGCTATACCTACCGTGTCTTTGGTAGATAAATAGGTTATTCGCCACGGGTATTGAATAGAAAAAAAAGTTAAAGCGTTCTAAAAATTCAGCTAAGAAGCAGTCTTCAGTGGCAAAGCTTTGTCGCGTCTCACATTGTGCTGGAGCATCTGTCTCCAGTCTGCATATATCTCACATAGTCTCACATGGAGGTGAGAAATTCGCTGAAAATGATAACTTATAAATATTTCAAGAATTAAATATTTTATTTGATGACAAAACAAACATACCTACCTACGTACGTACGAGTAGGACACTAGATAAGTTTAGTAATATACAAGTGCCCATGAGGAAACGGAATAATTTTAATAACGCATTTCTGGGGCCAAAAGAAAGAAAAAAATAAAATACAGATGAAGATATTTTGGCAAAATACATTTTTCTTTTGTATTTTTTTTACAATTTTTGAATGTGTTTCATATAAAAATTAGATGTTATTCATAAAACTAGCACTTAAAATTAGTTTAAAGTTTTTTTTTAAAGGTGTTATTTCTCATTCTTTGACATCTATCAATGAGGATAGTGAGACTATTCTCCAAAATGGCATCAACGCCATTAAAAAACTTTTTGAACTGAGTAACAATAAGATTTCTATTTCAATTGGTAATAAATAACTCCGAAACTAGGTGAAATCCAAAGAAGTATTACTTATATATGACATTTTAGTCTTAAAATATGATTAGGAATATGCTGTTTAAATTTTTCCCCTTCCTCATGGGCACCGTGTATTTGTATGTATTTTTTTTTCATATTTTTCTATCTGATGCTAAACCTATCTAGCAACCTATATATAGCTATCTTGTGCCGGATCCAACCTTCGTAGTTGTATGCCGCGAAGCTTTTTGACTCGACAAACAAGGAGATATTTCTCGTGTAGGCACGCCTTATAAAAACCTCGCACCGTAACTGAGACCCCTACCATAAGTAACACTTGCATATTTATCACATCTCATGGAATATAAAATGAGTTATTCTAACGCTTGCGATGACGATCTTAGCACAACCACAGAATATTTATTTATTTTTTTATTTCAACCAACTTGTATTTACAATTTAACCAAACATACAAGTTATATTATAGGTTACTTAAAAATATGTACACCTGTTTAATAGTATTATGTACTTCATGTAGTATAGTATAGAAACAGATGTTTCTAAGTTATCTTATAAGCTTATAACAGTTCAGTCTTAGGTAAAGCAAACGTCGCTTAATCGAAATGACAGGGACTGCTAATAAATATGCCATGTGCGGCTTAGCAAATCCTGTGTTGGTGGTGATTGGTAAAAAGGTTTAAGGCGACCAGCAGCGAGCGAATCCATGAGTTGGAGCGGAATGCCAATATGGGTACTCCCTCTCGCACGTATGGTTTTCCGCTAAGCCGATCGCCTTAGACCAATGTCGTGGCCGCGGCATAAGGTGTAAATCACTGGTACGTTTACGTTGCCGTGTACTCGTGGTAAGAGTCAAGATTTCACGATAGCAACTTGCTGGGCCATATTTTATACAGGTTGATTCATGAGATCAGGAAGAAAGTTCGGAGACTAGAATTAGTCATATCAATGACGCTAAAAGCACCTACTTTTATCATAGTATCTAGTATGTACATATTTCTAAGGAAACTTAGTAATTAAGAAATCGGTCGGTAACGAAGGTAAGTGTTAGGGCGATTGTGCACCACAATGAATTTTACTGTCCGTCAGACCGAGTTTTCATGGTCCGATATGGCATGAAAAAAACGCATGATTGACTTGTGCACTTGTCCGTCTTTTTACTCGGAGGTGCGGCATAGTATCGGTAGTCCGGTTTTTTACGGTTCAATTTTGTTACAATAAATGTAACTTCAGTATTTTTTCATTGGTATACACATCTAATATTTAAACTTATATAAATAGATGTTATACATAAAAAATACTACTAAAAAAAAGATAAATCAATTTCAGTTGTTCCAGAAAAAAAAATTTGGTAAGTCCTATCGTAAATTTTCGCTTAACTGCCAGAAATCAAACTTTTTTAGAAGAAATCAAATTTAACTAATAATAATAATAATATATTCTTTATTTCAGAGTTAAATACTCCATAGTTGTTAGTAACAATTTATATAAACACAAAAAAAGAAAGAAAAAAAAAACATAATTCTAGGATTAGTACTTAACTTACAGGGGTTTACAGAAAACAAAACAAAACAGAATAGACACTACACAATACACACAAACTTCTCAGTCAGGACTGCTGAGTGCGACACCCTTGATTAGTCCAACCCAGTATTTCAGGATTGGGCTATCAAATCTATCCGCAATGACTTTTAGAATGCCGTTGGAACTGCTCCTGACTCGGCCAAGCAAGGACACTATTTTCTTACGCATGATTGCTGGGAATCCGTCCGTGCGAGCTTCGCAGAACATGCCGGATGCACTGCATCTGCTAGGCAGTCCCAACAGCATTCTAAACGCATTGTTATATTGCACTCTCAACGCGTTGTAGGCTCGCTTTGTATACCTCACCCACAGGCTGCCCGAATAGGAGGATTGACAATATGCTCTGAAAAGCGTCACCTTAACTTCTCTAGAGCATCGAGCAAACCTGCGGGCTAACATATTTCCACGCACCGCCAACGCGCGACGCTCTCGTTCAATATCTTGGTCATCCTTAAGATCGGAAGTTATGATGTGACCAAGATATTTAAACTTGTCGACAGCTCTCAGAACCACACCATCCAGCAGCACCGGAGGTATGTGATATGGCTTAATCTTACCAGCCTTGAAAACCATAACCTCTGTTTTATTAGTGTTGTATTGGAGCCCATGAAGTTTGGCGTACGTCCCACAAACGTCCAACATCCTGACAAGCGCGCCCACAGCCGGCGCCAGCAGCACCATGTCATCTGCGTAGCTGATGTTATTGGCAGGCGTGCCGTCAATATAACATCCCGCGTGCATGCTGCTGAGGCCGACTATGAGCTCGTTCACATACAAGTTGAACAGTTTGGGGGACGTCAGCCCCCCCTGCCTCACACCACACTTAAGCCGGTACTCGCTGGACAGTGCGTCAGCCCACCTCACTTGGTTCAGCTGATTAGAATACCAGAATTTGAGTATCTCTATACACTCGCTGGGCATGCCCGTTCTCCCGAGTTTGTGCCACAATAAATTATAATCAACACGATCAAAGGCTTTTGAGAGGTCGAGAAAACAGGCATACACAGGAGTGTTTCGTGCAGTGTAGTACCCAACAGTATGCTTCAGACTTAGTATTGCACTTTCTGTAGATAGCCCTGTCCTAAAGCCGAACTGGGCGTCATGAATCTTCAGGTGCTTTTCGAGAAGTGAATCCAGCATACTGTCGAGCACTTTGGCAGCCGTTGTTGCCAACGAGATGGGCCGATAGTTGTCTCTGTCCGATAAGTCACCCGTCCTGTTCTTTACAATTGGAACGACGATAGTCCGCATTAACGGCTCAGGTAAATAGGAGTGACATAGACAGAGATTAAAGAACAGAGCGAGCACTCTCGGCAAGTGCGACCCCGCAAACTGTTCAATGCTGAGGCCGTCATGACCTGGCGACTTCCCTCTTTGCATCCTTTTTATAACTGCTTCGACAGTTTTCGCAGTAAAACTGATGCTCCGCCTATTCACAACAGCCTCAGCATGTCTCATGTCCGCCTGCGTAGGTTGCATGTCAATTAAAGACCTTACAGAGAAATGCTCTCTGAACAACTCAGCTATTTCTCTGTGGTCGCACTTGTCCTCCACACTGGCGGGGAGACCCGGCCCCACATTCAGACTACGTGTACCTTTCCAAAAACTGCTGAAATTCATGTCGTTCAACTAAACTCACAGTCAAAATATTATTTATTTATTTTGAAATTTAAACCTAGAATTCACGACCATTCCCGTTTAAAAAAAAACAGTTTTATTTACCATTTAATAAAATCAGGCTAAGTTGACAAGAAAGATCGCAGCTTTGATATATTGGCGTTATTCATCTTAGTAAACAAACCTTTGCAAACATACTTATTTGGACGCAAACATCACATTTTTCCTTATTTTGCCATGTTTTCTATGAAATATTGGCTGCGAACATAGACTAATAGAATATTGCCAGACGTTCTGCCACTAAGCCAAAACACTTTCATATTTACATGATACGCACAACTGGGCAATTCCACGCAAAAGTGTATTGTAAGTGACCAATTTCTCGTGTGTTTGTTTATTAACTGATCAAATTTTACTGTTATTACATCTATATATATCAAAGTGATACTTATCTATGTATACCTAACCACTCATTTGTTTTTGGGAACTGTGGTTACCAGCTGTCACTCTTATTTTACTTAGGAATACCTAAAGATCAACCAAAATTTCAAAGAAAATGAGTGGCTACTGTAACACTCACACGGATCATAAGTAAATAAACAGACGATGAAATTATCACTTTTATAACTGTTACTATGGATTTACCCAACTTGTCGCAGTTAAGGGAAAATGATCCCACCTCTTAAATTATGTCTGAGATAATAACTTTTGCTTTTGACATTAATTTAAATTTAGTTGACAGATTTTTGTGAACGGGTTCCTTTTCCAGGATTCCGTAGTTAACTAAAAACCTTATAGTTTCGTCATGTCCGTCTGTCCACCTGTCTGTTCGCAGCATAGCTCAGTGGTCGTTAGTACTAAGAAATGTGCAATTTGGTACAGGTGTACATGTTAATCAAGCCGACAAAGTGGTAGAATAAATTATAGAGTTTTTTTTTCGTAAAGTGCCTAGCCGTAACTTGCGGATGGTTTTGCTGTAATCCTTATAGTATGGGGTATCGTTAAATAGGTTTTTTGAAAAGAAAGTTTTTTGAGAGAGTTCCTGACAAGTCCCCTTACCGCATACGAAACCATATATGGCCGATATAAAATTGAACTCTATTGATTGCCGTCAGAGTTCAAATTTCAACAATTATTTTTTTATTAAGACAAATTTTATTAAGCATGAATGGGCGACAGACATATATATGGCGTTCCTGTCATTGTCAGTTGGAACGAATCGCACACATTCAAACCGGTTACAATAGCAAGGCGTCATTTTGTTACAAAGCGATAGGTAATCCGTAATACTCTTTCCGTCCATGACACGAAATGTATTAGCTTATATTTAAATTAAACGTTGTGATATAAATATATTTTTATTGTTAGTGAGTAGCGATTATAAATATCTATGCCTAGCAGAATAGATTTGTCTCTTAGTTATATCCTCCAGCCACCCAGAGGCCTATTAAAGGTCTCCTTAAACAAAATAAATTCAATTCTATTTCCTACATCATTAATTCAAAATTCACTAACAAATTTTAATGTCTGGGCGGCAGGAAGATATGTTTGTTGTGGATATTTGAATTAAATAAAGTTAAAGCATGAAATGGACTTCTACCATTACTAAAACACATATCGTGTGGTGTTACTAGACACACAAAGTGTAAAAGTACAACCCACGCTTTGTCGGACGCAAACAACGGCCAAAGTGGACGGATAAATCAAAGTTACACCCAAACCTACCGCTTTCCACTTAGTTAACTACCGCAACTTCAGCCGGTAGATTAGATACACTCTGCCTGGGGTTTCCCAGGCTTGAACAACATACAAAGGCATATTTTTTGTGTATGGGACGAGCGTCTTTCCTGTGGATTAGGTTTTGACTACATAATTCTTAGAAACAAAAATCCTCATATCAGTTTGTTTTCATTCAACAAAAAAATTAAGTAGGGTTCTAGAGCCCTTAACTTTCATATGTCTACAGGAAAAAATTGTAACTCATACAAAAAAAAACTGTATGACTCGTATCCAACAAACAACCCATTTTTGCATATTATCACATCACAGGGTACTAAAATAGTACTACTAATAATAAATGCATTACTAACAAGCATTTTTGAGTACTAACGGGTCGATTGCATAAGATTTACTGTACATACATAGTTAAAAGCCTTCAATGAAAAAAAAACTTCATATTTTTTGTCAGAGGACTATGCTGGGAGTACCTACGCGATTGTATTAGTAATGAGTAATGAGACTATCCGCAGCAGAACCAAAGTAACCAATATAGCTCTCCGAATCGCTAAACTGAAGTGGTAGTGGGCAGGGCATATTGCATGTAGAACCGATGGTCGTATGGGCGGAAAGGTTCTCGTGTGGCGGCCACGTGCCGGAAGGCGGTCGTGAAGGTCGCAGGAGTCCGCTGGATGCGGGTGGCGTAGAATCGGTCGTTCTGGCAATTTTTGGGGGAGGCCTACGACATGATAATGATTATGATGACATAAAAACAAGTGTTTATTTATTGTACACATTATCGATTAGTACCCACAATAATTGTGTAACAAAATCTTTAATTGAGCTCACCTTGGGACGAAGTTGATTTCTATAAGATTGCCCCATGATATTTAACATTATATAATAAATCATAGCATGTACATCTACCACCATCATATATCATACTTTCCTAGCATACTTCATACACCCATTGTTTAATAGATTTATTACACCCTATTGTGTATTAAAGTTTACTTTCCGTAGTTTAAGTAATTTTGAAGTATGGCCCTATTTGCCAACGTAATGATTCATTTAGTTAGGATCATGTATAGCGATGGCAGAAAGGTGTTTTTAGCTTAACATGACTACGTTGTACGTTTGTAACGTTTGACACTCTACAGCAAACTATGATAATAGTAACAA